>JBAMJV010000837.1:0-144628 GCA_037951105.1 Echinarachnius parma | reverse complement strand
GGCCTATGTTAAAAGGATAGTTGAGTTCTGGTAGAGAGAGTACAGTTTTAGTAAAACTTAATTTTAGTAACCAAAACCAAAATTAAAAAATTACAAACGACTAAGTTTCAATGCCTATTATCATTTTTTTTAAAGAGCTGTTTAAACTAAAGGAACGCTTTAAAAAACGCATTTGTTTAAATAATTTTTAATTAAATATTGTGCATGTGATGTTTCGTTGAAATAGTGATTTGATAGAGAGATAATCAACAACTATCTAAAAACCTCTTTTGAACAATTTTGAAAAGAGGAAGAATTTGAAAAAATAGAAAACATAAATAAATGATATATTGATTGATATATAAAGCTGTGAAAGAACTTCCTCCAAAAGTAGAAACACGGAAGACAGTCCAGGGCAGGCAGTGGACTACTACTCCGTGATCCGATTTGGCTGAAATTTATGTGAGTGATTCGATATATTTGAAAATATTGTGTGAAATTTTGATGAAATTTCGGCGAGTGGAAACTGAGATATCCGTTTGGATACGAAACTGCATTAGCGCCAAAATTCCCCGTCTCGTGCCGGACTCGTCGCCGAGTCATCGAGTCACGGGCCCCCGAGTCCGAGTCCAAGACCGAGTCATGAACCTTCGAGTCCGAGTCCGAGTCCGGCACAAACGGACTCGAGTCCGGTCTCGAGTCCGAGACCGGACTCGAGTCACACATCACTGAATTAAAAACTCTTTATATCTCAAATCTGAAATACATTTGCATAATGAAATACAGTGTAGAATAGTCTTACATCTATCAAATTTAGCAATGTACTCATCCTCCTCAATAATAATATACGCAATTTATATAGGGCCTAATATGATTGATACTCATCTCTAAGCGCTTTACAAAGATAATATTACCCCAGTCATAGGATACAATGCAAACCAGCACACATTGTGTGCACCATCTCCACTCCCTGGGGAGCATTCCTTCCAAGCGGCTCATGAGCATTGAGAAGATCCTTCACAAAAAGGCTTTCACCTCCTTCCGGGTCCCCATTTATACACCTGGGTAGAGAGCAGCAATTATGGATAAATTGTCTTGCTAAAGGACAAACGCGGTGGGCAGGGTTCGAACTTGGGATCTCTTGATTAGAAAGCGCGCGCTCTACCAATCTTGCCACACCACATCCACATAAACTAAAACATAAACTAAAATTTAATCCATGGACATTAGTTATTTCCTTGATCTCTTCCTGCTAATCTCCCTACTATACTCATCCCACCCTTTCGATACCCCCTCCCATTTTAAATGTGGGTTTATCAAGTAAGTTTGTAGAGTTATTGATGTAAAAGTTTGTTGTAAGTTTCAAATATTCACATTTTGGGCTCTTGACTATTTAATTCCGAAGCTACAAATGGCTTGCCATAATTTTGAAGTCCAACTTAGTGATGTTAAGTTCGACTTGGGATCTTTGTGAAACACCCCTGGCGCTGGAAAGAAATTCATAATACCGTTTTTCTATTTCATTCATTTTAGTGAAAGCTTTTTTCCCGTTCTCGCCCTATGGTTGTTTAAAAAAAGTGGTTAAAAATCAATGATGGGTTTAATCGCGTCACGTGACATGTTTTTAAATTAAATGATGAACTAAAATTGAATCCATGGACATTATTTATTACTGCACTACAAACGTGTATCAAATTTAACCAATGGACTACAATAAGCTATATGAATAATTCAAACTCTGAAATGTGTGACAGTGTGGTGTTTTGTGATAAAGTATTGCAATGGATTGTGAGTTTGTTAGTGTATTATTTTGTGAAATATGCTATACTTCAATCATTATTTTATCAGACAGTACAAGTCAAATAGAATAACCTTTTCTACAGACTAACTGGAACTAATGAGACTAATGGGTACTCTATATAATTTTATGAGGCATTAAAAGTACAATGTACAATGTACAATGTAAGAAATGTAAATCAACAATAAGGCGACATTAATCGATTAAGTTTGCTAAGTGATCGTATCGACAGCCGTCAAGCTAGACTATCGATGTAGAAGTCAAGAAAGCAACCGATTGAAATCGATCAACTTTCACTGGTCATTATTTGTACGTACGTAATGAGTTCATGACAAAATGGCATAAAGTAAGGAAACAGTCTAGCATAAATACCTTTACTTAGATGGTATTTAAACATGAACAATTAATTCAATGATTCCTTTTGTTTTTACCAACAATCGATCAACCAATCAAAAATCGATCAATTGTGACCATATGTTTCTATCACAATGCGCAAACATGTCAAATGTAAGTTTTACAGCGCATTTTGATATGCGATGCATTAAAGAGACCATTCTAATACATTTTTAATCAATCATGACTATGGCTACATTAAACATTTAACAGTTGACAATAACTTCTTTCTAAATTTTCAACATTGCAGTAACGATTGACCGATAATGAAATCGATGTGTTTCAATTGTCATTCTAGTTTTATCATCCGTACATGTCAAAAGTAAACTTTACATAAAACATTTTGGCAGGAGATACATTAAGGAGACATTTCAAATACATGTACCTTTCAATCAATGTTGGACTAAAGACACAATTAGAAGTATTAGGTTCTACTGTTATAATAGTATTAACCAACAATAAATCGATCATGAATCCGAATAAAACCGATGTTCATTTCATACGTATGATAATGCGTACGTGTCAAATGTCAACTTTATGTGTCATTTTGACATAGGATACATTAGGGAGACAGATTAAATACCTTTTAATCGATGTTTGACTAGAGGCACATTGTGAGCTCTACTGTTACGTTGTATGAACCAACAATAACCAACAATAAACCGATCATGAATTATAAGTAATAAATGCGATGCTCTTTCCATTTGTATTATAATGCGCACATGTCAAATGTAAACTGTAATATGTGTCACTTTGACATAGGATACATTAGGGAGACAGATGAAATCACTTTCAATCAATTTGGACTAAAGACCCATTAAGCCCTTCTGTTACATGCCTTTATGGTATTAACTAACAATATTACTGATCATGAATTCGAATAAAAGCGATGCTTATTTTATCTGTACTATAATGCGCACATGTCAAATGTAAACTGTAATATGTGTCACTTTGACATAGGATACATTAGGGAGACAGATGAAATCACTTTCAATCAATTTGGACTAAAGACCCATTAAGCCCTTCTGTTACATGCCTTTATGGTATTAACTAACAATATTACTGATCATGAATTCGAATAAAAGCGATGCTTATTTTATCTGTACTATAATGCGCACATGTCAAATGTAAACTGTGTGTCATATTGACATGAGATACATTATGGAGACAGGTTAAATACTTTTCAATCAATGTTCGACTAAAGACACCGTCATTAAGAATTGCATTATTGAAGTTACGGCGACATTCACAAACCGATCATGAAATCGATTACTTTTAGAGAGTGCAATGCTCATTTCATTTGTATCATAATGCGTACTAATCTTTATATGCCAAAACTAAACCTTATATTACATTTCGACATAGGGTAATTTAAAGAGGCCGATCATACTTCTGCCAATTTTTATTGTGAAATATGAAGAATATAATATGTTGCTTGCAGTAACTTTGATTACATGTGTGCAAAACTGACGCAGTGTTGATCAAATGTGTATTTCTGTGATCTGATATGTCCACTGAGTGATATGTGAAAAATTCCCTGGTAAATGGATGGCATATATGACCTATAGCATTGAGCGAAAAGGCAGTGATATTTGCTAAGTCATTGCACTAACGTTGTATACAATTATTGAAAGTCTCATATTCGAACACTTCAATCATAAATATCTTATAACGAATGAGAGGTTCAGAAAACCAAAACACGTGCAATGCTTCCTCAAAGTTCGATGCAGTTAGCTTTGCGGATTTTGACAGAAGTTGCTAGATCCCTTTAACCAACAATAAACCCACCGTGGAATCGATTGTGTACGATCGATCCTCATTTTATTCGCGCATACGTGTCTATAATGTCAAATTTATATCACAACATGACATGTGATGCACTAACAACACAACGCCAATAATCCTACCCGTCAATCATTTTGAATAAAACACATAGTTTATATATTTCCTTACGTACTTTCTTAGTTCCTAAAATGTTTAATGGACTAAAGCCGAGGAAAATACAAAAAGGCATTTACAACAGTCAATTTATATACATTATATAATCACTCAAAACACATTATTTCTACATATTTGTGAAAAGAAATCCTAAGTGTCTTATCGCGTAACTCTAGCGTTCCTTTTTGCTATTTCATTCCAATGAAAATAATGTTCCCGTCATTTTGTTGGTATTGTACATACACTAGCCATATTATATACTGTCGCCTTGAAAGTTAAGTGGGTATCGATTGTTGCGCGCAGTGGCGCGACAATGCAAACAAAAACAACTCAAACAACAACAAAGACCCGCACCGGAACTGTTGGTTTGAAAAATGTGGCCTTCGATTATCAGCGAGAGGAAATGGAAATCTATAGAGAAGATTTTTGGATGCCACTCCAAACCTAACAGCCCCCGAAAGAAAAATATTGGTTTAGATTTTGAAAACAAACACTCGTCTTTTAGTACGATGCACCTTGATTCAAATAAAGACTAATCGTTTTTTTTTTTTTTTTTGGGGGGGGGGGGGGGGTTGGTACTAAAGTGCCTATAATAGTTCTGATTGTGATCTATTTTAGAAAACATACCCGCATCTTTTATACCTTTCTCGAACCGCGGAAAATATTTCCTTTTTTGTCAATCTTGATTTTAAAAATGGGCACTTCACTACTTAGTATGTTGTTTACTGTTTTGTTTAATATGAGAAATTTAGTTTTAATCGAGTATAGGCCCTATAAGTTTTCCGATAATAATATGTATAAACTGTTCATCTAACAAGATAAAGCGATAATTTTGTTATATATTTTGTTTTGTTTGTTCTGTGTTACTTGTTAACTAGACCTAAATATTGTGTATTAAGTATCTAAAACGAGTTCACAAGACACACATTTGTATAAAAATAAATAAATAAAAAATTGAATACAAAAATGAATGAATAAATAAATAAATAAATAAATAAATAAATAAATAAATAAATAAATAAATAAATAAATAAATAAATAAATAAATAAATGATATATTGATATATAAAAGCTGTGAAAGAACTTCCTTCCCCTTCGAATATTGCTGCAGAACTCGATGCGACACCATTGACCGGCCTATGTTAAAGGGATAGTTGAGTTCTGGTAGAGAGAGTACAGTTTTAGTAAAACTTAATTTTAGTAACCAAAACCTGCACCATTACATTACAAACTAATAGTTATTAATCAAAAATCGATCAATTGTGACCATATGTTTCTATCACAATGCGCAAACATGTCAAATGTAAGTTTTACAGCGCATTTTGATATGCGATGCATTAAAGAGACCATTCTAATACATTTTTAATCAATCATGACTATGGCTACATTAAACATTTAACAGTTGACAATAACTTCTTTCTAAATTTTCAACATTGCAGTAACGATTGACCGATAATGAAATCGATGTGTTTCAATTGTCATTCTAGTTTTATCATCCGTACATGTCAAAAGTAAACTTTACATAAAACATTTTGGCAGGAGATACATTAAGGAGACATTTCAAATACATGTACCTTTCAATCAATGTTGGACTAAAGACACAATTAGAAGTATTAGGTTCTACTGTTATAATAGTATTAACCAACAATAAATCGATCATGAATCCGAATAAAACCGATGTTCATTTCATACGTATGATAATGCGTACGTGTCAAATGTCAACTTTATGTGTCATTTTGACATAGGATACATTAGGGAGACAGATTAAATACCTTTTAATCGATGTTTGACTAGAGGCACATTGTGAGCTCTACTGTTACGTTGTATGAACCAACAATAACCAACAATAAACCGATCATGAATTATAAGTAATAAATGCGATGCTCTTTCCATTTGTATTATAATGCGCACATGTCAAATGTAAACTGTAATATGTGTCACTTTGACATAGGATACATTAGGGAGACAGATGAAATCACTTTCAATCAATTTGGACTAAAGACCCATTAAGCCCTTCTGTTACATGCCTTTATGGTATTAACTAACAATATTACTGATCATGAATTCGAATAAAAGCGATGCTTATTTTATCTGTACTATAATGCGCACATGTCAAATGTAAACTGTGTGTCATATTGACATGAGATACATTATGGAGACAGGTTAAATACTTTTCAATCAATGTTCGACTAAAGACACCGTCATTAAGAATTGCATTATTGAAGTTACGGCGACATTCACAAACCGATCATGAAATCGATTACTTTTAGAGAGTGCAATGCTCATTTCATTTGTATCATAATGCGTACTAATCTTTATATGCCAAAACTAAACCTTATATTACATTTCGACATAGGGTAATTTAAAGAGGCCGATCATACTTCTGCCAATTTTTATTGTGAAATATGAAGAATATAATATGTTGCTTGCAGTAACTTTGATTACATGTGTGCAAAACTGACGCAGTGTTGATCAAATGTGTATTTCTGTGATCTGATATGTCCACTGAGTGATATGTGAAAAATTCCCTGGTAAATGGATGGCATATATGACCTATAGCATTGAGCGAAAAGGCAGTGATATTTGCTAAGTCATTGCACTAACGTTGTATACAATTATTGAAAGTCTCATATTCGAACACTTCAATCATAAATATCTTATAACGAATGAGAGGTTCAGAAAACCAAAACACGTGCAATGCTTCCTCAAAGTTCGATGCAGTTAGCTTTGCGGATTTTGACAGAAGTTGCTAGATCCCTTTAACCAACAATAAACCCACCGTGGAATCGATTGTGTACGATCGATCCTCATTTTATTCGCGCATACGTGTCTATAATGTCAAATTTATATCACAACATGACATGTGATGCACTAACAACACAACGCCAATAATCCTACCCGTCAATCATTTTGAATAAAACACATAGTTTATATATTTCCTTACGTACTTTCTTAGTTCCTAAAATGTTTAATGGACTAAAGCCGAGGAAAATACAAAAAGGCATTTACAACAGTCAATTTATATACATTATATAATCACTCAAAACACATTATTTCTACATATTTGTGAAAAGAAATCCTAAGTGTCTTATCGCGTAACTCTAGCGTTCCTTTTTGCTATTTCATTCCAATGAAAATAATGTTCCCGTCATTTTGTTGGTATTGTACATACACTAGCCATATTATATACTGTCGCCTTGAAAGTTAAGTGGGTATCGATTGTTGCGCGCAGTGGCGCGACAATGCAAACAAAAACAACTCAAACAACAACAAAGACCCGCACCGGAACTGTTGGTTTGAAAAATGTGGCCTTCGATTATCAGCGAGAGGAAATGGAAATCTATAGAGAAGATTTTTGGATGCCACTCCAAACCTAACAGCCCCCGAAAGAAAAATATTGGTTTAGATTTTGAAAACAAACACTCGTCTTTTAGTACGATGCACCTTGATTCAAATAAAGACTAATCGTTTTTGTTTTTTTTTTGGGGGGGGGGGGGGGTTGGTACTAAAGTGCCTATAATATTTCTGATTGTGATCTATTTTAGAAAACATACCCGCATCTTTTATACCTTTCTCGAACCGCGGAAAATATTTCCTTTTTTGTCAATCTTGATTTTAAAAATGGGCACTTCACTACTTAGTATGTTGTTTACTGTTTTGTTTAATATGAGAAATTTAGTTTTAATCGAGTATAGGCCCTATAAGTTTTCCGATAATAATATGTATAAACTGTTCATCTAACAAGATAAAGCGATAATTTTGTTATATATTTTGTTTTGTTTGTTCTGTGTTACTTGTTAACTAGACCTAAATATTGTGTATTAAGTATCTAAAACGAGTTCACAAGACACACATTTGTTCCTTATTTATATGATTTTGAAAGTGAGTTAAGAGAAAATGAATTTCCGTGAAAACAAATCTTGGTTGAATGAATTTTTATTTTCTCCTCCTCTCCACTCGTAATTTCCTAATTTATATGTATTCTTCTCCTTTTATAAGTTTGACAAATAAATCTCTTCGTCTGTTGTTTTTTTCTTTAAAAGTGAAACCATTCAAAATTCACAAACATGTTCCTTCTTTTATTGTTACAGTCTTTCTGATCTAAAATTCTCACGCGATTATCATGATTCGTAAACAGGAAACACACTTTTGTTAATTAGTATTATTATCTCACGCAAATCAAATCAAATAAAGTGTTCCCACGATTCAGAAATCGTATTTTGTTGTATATAGTAAGATTACTTATTAGGAACGATTGTCTTAAACAATTATTACAATTGTAATCACGTTATGATCGCTCTGCAAAAATAAGTATTTAATTTTTCTCCTTCTCATTCCTTTCCCACACGAAATATAACGAGAAAAGTTCTCTTATGGTAGAATCTTGTTTTCGTTTTACACCATTCATGTACAAACGAAAGAAAGTACTTAGTTTGATTTTTAAAAATATATTAAGATTATGAGTAAAGATCTTTCTCCAACATATTAGATAGATTAATGTTTACACAAGATAAACAAAGCTAGATTATGATTCAGCAAAGATTGCTTGTTTGCGTTACAACATCGCCATTATATAATTTCTTTTGTCACGTTCTCCCTTCTCATGTAAGTCTTCTTTTTAATAAGTTTAGAACTTCTTCGTTTTCTCCTGTACTTCTTCACCATAATTATTGCAATTGATTAGTATAATTCATATTTATTTCTCACGCCAATTAAAACAAATTAACAGTTCTCACGTGTTCGGATCACAATCGTAAAAAATTAATACGCACAAAAGTGCTGATATTTTAGAGAAATCATTATCATGATTGCAATTATTATCGTTTTATAAATCGTACTATGACCACGCACAGGATAACCATGATAAACATAACTAGATAATACTATTACGGGAAAGACCACTAGTTTATAATATACCTAGCTCGCAAGTTTCTCATCCGGCCACCATCTGGTGCGGTGAAGCAATCAACATCTCGATTCAACTCTAGCTCAGGAGAGACAAGGGATTATAATTTGAATTTCATCAGTTACGTACAATATGTGGAAGACATGGTCGTATATCGGTCATTTTTTTTCGCCAGGAGCTGTTTTCTTTCAGTTAGCCTGGCATTTTTTCAGTGATCTTCTATCATATCTATATATTTATAACGAGGGATGCGGCTTATTAGGGAGGGGGAGGGGAGCCTGCACCATACATATTACGTAATATGTATGGTGCAGCCCCCCCCCCCTTCCCCCCACTTAATACCAATTGATACCCCTCAGGTAAGACATTTTGTTCAAATTGAGATGACCCTTGATCGGGCAAAATCATATTTAAGCAAACGGTGTTCACAGTGTGTACAATGTGTTCAGAGTATGTTCACAGTGTGTTTCATAGTGTGATCACACGGTGTTCATATAATTTATATAGTGTGATCACACGGTGTTCATAGTGTGATCACACGGTGTTCATAGTGTGATCACACGGTGTTCATATAATTTATATAGTGTGATCACACGGTGTTCATAATTTATATAGTGTGATCACACGGTGTTCATAGTGTTGACACACGGTGTTCATAGTGTTTACACACGGTGTTCATAGTGTGATCATACGGTGTTCACATGCTTGGGTGTTCATATAATTTATATAGTGTGATCACACGGTGTTCATATAATTTATATAGTGTGATCACACGGTGTTCATAATGACCGTGATCACACGGTGTTCATAGTGTGATCACAGGGTGTTCACAATGTGACGAGTGTCCACACTATATTGTGTTCACACTGTGTTTACACTGTTGCACACTGTTCTGGTATTCTTCCGGTAGGGAATTACCGATTGGTACTGCTCCAGGGCTAGCCTATCCGATAGGCATCGTGCTGTCTGGCAGGTTCTACCGGCAGTGTACTAACCGCGATATGCCGAATTTGAGCGCGCAGCGCGAAGCCTATCGTCAGTCATGAACGTGAAAAGTTTTATTTTCTTTTATTTACATAGAAAATCTTCGTAGAAAAGCTACGAAGCCCATATTCATATGCCACAGACCAGGTTGATCAGCTGTTTGTCAGTGTTAGTCTTCGTTTGGAAGCTGCCTTGTAAAACCAAACGCGCAACGGCCTTGCACAATACACTGTTAGTGGCATAGAGTAGTGGTTGTTATAGGGTCTCCGTTTCAGACTAGCGTAGGCTGTATGCACTGAACACCGCTCTGCAGTGCTCATGCGGACGCGTCCATTATTTATAGGGTACGTCATTACAGAATATGTTGTTTTCTTTTAAAATAAAGAGTTGAGATTTGATATGGATGCAAAAAGGTATTTTTATGATTTAGTTTGTATTGTAATGTATCTCATATTTTATCATTATGAAAGTTATGATAACATTAAAGGGTACCACCACCCAAAAAAAATATTCTTATTATAGAAAGGTACCATGTTTAGTATTCCATTCCTTCAACAAGTTCACAAAAATATGTTTTCGGAAAAAAATATATAATTGGAAAACGCATCACCATTCTCAACCATGCGTTCATGCGGTCTGAATTGCGTAGACTATATGCGTGCATAGCCAGAGCGCACTGTGCAGAGCGAATGAATCATCCGGGAATCTATTGGCGTACGCGTGAAAGCATTGGCGCACTCGCAAATGCTTGACCCGTATGGAACCAGGAAATAGCAGTGGTTCCGTAAGTGGTGGAAATTAATTGCTTTGTTTATGAATTACACAACCCTTTGCAAAATGTTGGGTATCTATTTGATATCACAAAACGGTACCAAAACATATAATAATGTGTTGTCCTTTGCCTGGTGGTCCCCTTTAATGTCTGACACTAAATAAACCCACCGATTACGCATACGGTATCCACATCTAGCGATCTGATTGGTTGATGATTTCTCTCATGAATTTGCTCATTAATAAATTACTCCGAATCGAGTGATTAAAGGCTATATATGGAGATATGGAGCCAGTTTAATAGTATCTAGCTCTCTCACAGCTAGCTAGCTCGCGATCGCATATATAGAATCTCCAAGCCATATAGAGCCTTGACTAAAGGCTACTCCAGGGCACGCCCCGCTGCGGCGAGACGCCACGGCGAATGTCGGGGTTGCGAAAAAAAAAACAGAGCTTTGCGGTGCGGTGTTTGCAGCTGCACTAGAATTATCCTTGTTATTTTCTACTTTATAATTTTGTTGAGGAAGCGCACTCCATATGCGATTACTTGTAGCCCTCAAGTAGTTCATTACATCACATTTTTCTAGGATTTCTTTCTATTTCATTTTATTCTTCTTAATCTCTACCACACCGGATCAACATCTAATTAAAATGTTTGCTGATATTCACGCAGCTGCCTTCAAAATATGTAGATTATAAAAGAAACACGATATTTATTTATGGTGAAAATGGGATATTTCCTTCTTTTGTGGAAGAAAACAAAAGCGTGGCTTCATCCTTAAGGCGGGCCTAAGAAACCTTAGTTTTCGTTTATAATTACTAATAGGCCGTCTTTACAAAGTTGTTTTAAAGAAACAAAGAACTCGTGCACGCGCGCGCCCACACAAACAAAAATAGTACCGGTATCCCCTTTTTGTGATTAAAGAGAATATCAAATTAAAAATCAGTTACAGTACTTTGGAAATCGAATATAGGGTTATCAGGTTCATTTTCTTGAAGTAATTCCATAAATATAATTCAGTTTAGTGACCGAAGTGATAAATTCAATATCTAGACACAAGATTGGTATGGTTTGGAGAAGGATGCTTTCGAGATATATCGAGATGGATTTCCAATGAGGATAAGAAGAAGTCCAAAGAGGAGGTTTTGGGACGTGGTGAGAAAGGACATGGGGGTGGTTAGTGTAACATGGTAACATGTAAACAAATTCAACTTGTTGAAATTTTTTAACAACCGCTGTTTGACATATGAACCATCCAACTGTTGTTGAAAACATTTAACAACCCCAGTTGTTTAAAGTTTACACAACTGTTGTTTTAATTTGTTCTACAACTGTTGTTTTAATTTGTTCTACAACTGTTCTACAACTGTTGTTTAGAATAAATTTCAACAATCCCGTTGTTGAAATAGCAAATACAAAACAAGATGTAAAAGCGACAAGGGTAGGATTCGAACCGGGGGTCTTTGGGTTATAAGTCTCACTCTCTATCGACTGCGCTATCTCTGTTCGCTTGGTTTGCGAAGGAACAAAAGAGGTTTTGACGTGGTGATTTTGCGGTCGAAACTATCACGTGATTTAACACGTTTCATCAACGCTTGAACAATGGCCGCTTCACGCAACCCTTCTTCATACAACTTATCATGCTACACCTAAAGTTGTATGAAAAGATTTAACAACCATTTTTATACAGCGTTTTTTTACACAGCGTTTTAACAGTGTGGCAGGCCCGTAGCCAGGATGTGCGATTGGCGCGTATACGCACCCCCAAATTCAGAAAGGTCCACTTTTTGTCAGTCTCGACCATCTAAACCAGTGGTCTCGGGCAACGATCGGTCTTGACGATTTGGGCAATGTTACTAGATAATGTTATACTTGAAAACTATCACTGTTCTATTTTAGAAAGTTCACCTTGCGATATATGTTTTTTTGCAGCGCGCCCTCTAAAACCACAACAAAATTATCCCTTTAATGAATTGAAAAGGGATCGGAAAGGGTCATTTCCTGCACTATTAGTTCCAGACTATGGCGACATGACAATCAATCTTGGTAAGGGCGTAGCCGGAACTAACCTAATGTAGGTGGGGGGGGGGGGCGAATTGGGGGAGGGGGCGGCGGTAACAAAATGGAGCCACGCTTTTCAAACGACGTTTACAGCGCGGTATACCGTAAAATAGAAATCAACGTACAATCAAACCTGCCACATGTCTATAGCAGCCAACCTGCCTACAGTGGCCACCAAAAGTGATCCCCAGGCCTACAGAGGAAAATTATGTTAAAGGGATAGTTTAGTGTCGGTTTAGAGGGCGCTTCAAGAAATTATCATTTTTGTGATTTAACGAAAAACTAAGTGTCAAATCTGAAAGAGCGCACAATCTTAATGGCAGAATGAAATGTATTTGATCAAAATCGGTTGAGAAACAGCTGAAATATCAATAAATGAATAGCTATTAGTTTATAATGATTATGGTGCAAGTTTTGGTTACTAAAATTCAGTTTGACCAGAATGTCTACGGGGGTCACTTTTATTGTTTCCCTTATGTGGTCACTTCACACATGTTAGTTTATAATGTGGTTGTATGGTTAATTTCTTAATTATTTTTCTTAATTATACGACACGGGGTTAGGGAGCCGTTAGGGATACAATTATCGCCGAAGGGGTGGGGTGTTCCCCTCTTACCCCTTTCGGCTACACCACTGTCAGGATGATATCACATTAACGCGGGTGATTGACGTTTAAACGTGCGCGGTGATCGCTCTATTCAGGGCATTAGCTCAATCAATAACACATCCAATAAAACCCCCAAAACCTTTTTCGCCCGTCCTGCCTGTCCTCGGCACCTTACATTGTACATTGTATCTATTCTGCTATCCCGATCCCATCCTACCATTGAGCGACCTCTACATCCTCAGCTTTCTATAGCGCGGACCCTCGTCCGAGCCGCCAAGGTGGCGCCGCGCACCCTATTCATGCACCTCTTTCACTTTCACTACACCCCCTCTCCTCTACCCGAAAACGCCACCACCACTAACACCACGGCGATCGACAAGTTACTGCACCGACACGCAACGCCAAATCTGTTTCCCCTCCATGCCCTCCGCACCTCCCATTATGCACACTTTCTCTTTCACGGTGTCAGTACCCCCACGCATCGATAGTTTACTTTTATATCCTCTTGTCATCCCATTGTTATATCATTTTCGACTCTATCCTCTGCATACTTCCCCCTCTCTCCCCCTCCCCCTTATCTCTTTATGATATTTCCTAAAATGGTTCAAAGAGGAGGGGAAGATTATAGACGCGTTGTTCTTTCAGCCGACATTTAATCGGGGTATTATTCCATGGGGGGCTAAAGCATTTAACCAGAGAATGAAAGAAGGAGGGGCAAAGGGATAATGATTGTGATAGGATGTCGACGGGATCGTAACCGACATGCTGAGTGACAGGTTGGGGGGTCTTTGTGTACCCCCCTTTAATACTCCCTTTACCCCGGGTCTTGGGGGTGATTCCTCCCTATTGGGGGATAAAGAGACCGTGCGGAGTAAATCCTTTCTAATGAGACCTAAGTCGGCACTTCTCGTCGCTTCTTCTTTTGGTTGGCTTTGTTCGATTTTGTGGCTTCTTTTCTACCACCGAGACATGACCTGTCACGGGTTCGATATACCGTACTACATGACGATTTTAGGGAGGGTATCAACTATATCGAAAAGATGGTCCGATGGCCGAAAGCTGGAAATGGGAGAAGAATAAACAACTGCACTTCATTCAAGAAAGAAATTTGATGATGCGATAATGTAAACAAAAGTAAAGCAAAGATGGAATATAAAAATGTATCAAGGATCGATAGTAAGTCAAAAATGAATACATACAATACAGACGACTAGTGCTGCCAGATACATTTTACATTTTAGTCTGAAAGTCCTTTTAGTAAGTGAAACGGCCCGGAAGTTAGTTATAAAGTGGTACAATTATCTTGTGTAGAGGTTTATTGTGGAACTTTAAAAGTTTGAAATATTTTTTTACAGTCACCCATCATGACTTAACTTTAAGTCTCCCATATTGGAATTATCATTAAGTGTGAATAAAGTTATCAATCGCTGAAGGCGTTCATCATGTGCATTTGCCTGGGTTTCCTAAACACTGTATAGTGGTTTATTATTTTCTTGTAAATACCATCTCAAATTTAATGGGGTGCGATTCTTTCAGGAAGATTTCAATCTGTGTTTTAATAAAGCAGACTTACTCGCAAAAACGTGATCATGCTGATTTCGGAACCTTTCAAGAAAATAAATTAATAATAGCGACAGGACCCCCTCCATTTCGACCGTTTCAGGACTGTAGGAAAAACAACCATTACACGACACAACATAAACAGCTTATTTTTGTTGAGATACAGACAGGATAAACCGCACTATAACTTATTTATAACGCTTACATTATTATAAAACGATTTGGAGAGCTTCGCGTCACTAATTGGCCGAGAAATTCCTCTCCTTTTACCTTACGACACTTCGGTTTAAAGAGTTTTTGAAAGGGTATTAGCGCTTCTTTCGTAAACACATCATCTTGGACCGCCCTCCTTTTCACGTTCTTTCTCCTTCAAGATGTTTTTAAAGGGCCATTGGGTGCTTTGAGCTCACTCTCAAACCGTCTAGACAGGTTTCGACATCGCTAGTGACATAATGATTTTGTATGAACTTTAAAACAAAGGCCATAACTCTTTGTTTTAATTAAATTTAAATTTCAACTACTTGTAAATTCAACAGTTGATCAGATCGACTATTTTTGTTATTGAATGGACAAATAACCGATATTTTATATCTAATATGTATGTATGATATAATATATGATGTGTATTAAAACAAAATGAATTTAAGATATAACGAGGGGCGTGATCGTGACTGAGTGACTTGTTATTTATTATCATAATATTTAATCTGTATAGGCTACGTATTTTTGATTTGTTTGTTTATTTCTTCTGAATTAAAGTTATGTCAGAGATTCGAACACTGAATCAGTGTTTGAATCTCTGACAGAACTTGAATTAGAAATTAAGCTTTGGTATTAGATAAATAAAGAAATCTTTCAAATTCATGGTAACATGTGACTAATAGGTTCTTAGCAAAAATACCTATTGTTTTGCTATTGATGGCTGGATACAGCATGAATTTCAGTGTTTACAAAATTATAGAAATACGCATCTACAGCAGTCAATAAACTTTCATCTTGATCTAAGGAGACACGAACGATTAAAATGCACCATCGCGCGATTTAAGAACATGCCTTCGAAAGAAACATTTCTAGATTATGAATTATTATGTCTAATATTGAATCGATTTCTGAACAATTGTATTTTTATTACAACTTGGAAATGTGACAAGTTAATGACTTTAATACAAACTAATTGTAATAACAAATTCAAACACAATTTGATTTGTTAAGATATTTAATTTGTTATATGCATGATTATGCATGATATGTTTCTGATATAACCTTTATAATTTGTGCCTTCATACTTTCCCATCTCGGCATCATTTATGTATAATTATATTTCATACGAACGTGAACAATTGTACTTTTTGTCGAGTTCCCTTAACCAAATAAAAACGAGACCAGGATATAAAAACCCGTTTCAGGGACAATATGAGGGGCAGCCCATAATAAAGGCACAGGGGGGAGTCGAACCTCAATCGACTTTTCTCATTTTCTTCTATCTCTTTTTCTCTGACCAAAACGCTCGAGTAAGTTTCGGAAAGGGGGATGATCGTATGGGAGGGAGACATCTTGAAATCAAATAGTTAATTCGATGCAGCGGACCCACAAATTATTTTCCAGTGTGGGTGTAAACCAGCGGTAAACAAGATGTGTTTGTAATCTTTTATATGTTTATCGAAGATCAATAAGGGGCAAAGCATGGCTATCAACAACGGGGAAAGGAGGAGGAGGGCAATAGGCAAGATTTTCCACGAGGGGCCGTAATATGTGCGAAAAGGTAATGATTAGTGTTTTATAAATATCGGAGAACAATATTAAGGGACATTATTCATATTATAAGGCGAAGATATCAAAAACGGGAGTGGGGTTGGGGCAAGATGTTCATAAGGGAGTTAATTGTCTCATTGCCAAAAATGTAATAAGCGTTATACAGTCAAACCTGTCTATAGTTGACCGATCAAGCGAAACAAAATCATGACCATTTGGAGGGGGCCTTTATAGACAGGTTGATACATGTCCTACTTACAGTCGCTAAACAGATAAGTGGCGCTATATCATCATGCAGTTGAAAATCTAAGACATGTTGAAGCTATATAGATGGTCACTAACCCACGTCTGACCATGATGACGTTACGCTTTCTACAGACATGACAGAGGGGGGGGGGGGGGGGGGTGCAAGATATCTCTCACCCCTTGCCCCTTTATATATCGACTATCGATGAAGAGACGCACCATGCAATGCAAAATGACTTAGTCAATATATTTTGTAACAAGTCAAAAGAGCGGACCGAAAAGAGAAGAGATGTTAATCCTATTCTGGATCGATTTATTTGCGGAGGGTGGTGCCAGGTCAAATCAGAAGATTTTTGTTTAACTTGCTAATATAATTTGCTTATCGTTTCATTTCATTATTTTCCCTTCTATTTATGTTTGTTTTTTAACCAACTTTTTAACAATATTCCAATCTTTAAAATCGAATTATGAAAACAAATAAGGCTAGTAAATTAATTAAGGTTGCCTAAAAATGCATAGACGGGCCAAACTGGCGGTGAATTTAGGCCCAATGTCAGCAGCATGCATATAGGTTTCAACTGATATTTCTGCATTTAGCGATACTAAGGTTTGGATGTGCACACGAGCCCCTTTTTCATAAGTTCAACCATACTGATCAATTAGTTTTAACCAATAAAAGATACTTTCGGTAACTTTCCCAATACACTGTTATTTGGCACATTCCAACACAATTTGACATATAATTGTGTTAAATAGCGTAGCTATACAGGGGCACGCGCCCCTTACAAAACAAAGGGGGGAGAGCCGCATGACCTCCTAAGAGGGGTGCCCTAGCTCTCCTCCATCACTTGGCACACGCCCCACCGTCGGGTTAACTAGAAGAACTAAGATGAAGATAACTTTCCATTGGATTATATAATTTTGTCTCTTCAAAAGTGAAGAGCTCTCATCTTCTTCGACAAAGTGGAAAGCTGAACTTTTAAAAGTGACATTTAAAGGATCTAGTAACATTGTCCAAATCCATCAAACTTCATTAGAAATATAGTGTTGTTCCTCATACATTTTATTTGCGTACCAATATTCCCCCCTTTGTTAGAAAGATATTTTAGATTGAAGTGGGATTTTTAATTTTCCACTGGATAGTCATAACTGTGTAAAAAGTCAGTGCCATGAGTTAGCAAATATCACTTTGCATTTTCGCTCATTACTCAGCCATATATAACATCCATTATAACATGTTTAACGTGAAATGTTCACACATTACTTGGTGGACATATCATATCACCAAAATACACATTTTACGAACCATTCACCACTTTTCGCACATGTCAACAATGTTATTAGATCCCTTCAGTGACACTTAAATAAGGGGATGATCGAGAAAAAGCTTGTTTTAAATTAATTTGCTTTGATACAGATCTACTATTGGGTCGAAAACGATTATTTAAAGTTAAGATAACTGAGAATAGGAAAACTAAGCGTACACAGGCTTTCCTATTATAGAGTTATGTTATTTCACTTCTCATAATGGTTCTCATACACAAGTCATACATGACAAATGTTTAATGATTTTGTACGATGAATGCAAATATTGATGATGATGTTTTTTGTTGTTTATTTTTTGCGCATGAAACGTAAATAAATTGTCAAGAATGGGAAGTATATAAATGAATGTGTAATCAGTAAAACTAGAGGCAGTGCTAGCACTAAAACTAGAGCAAGTATAATACTTATATACATGTAACATGCCTATTTGTATTGTATTTTCAACATCTAGGGCATAACACGTCTGTAAATAAACGATGATTATGGCTTTAGTTACAATTTAAAGATGCATGAGATTCGATTTGACCAAAGGTAACTAGAATGTATATAATAAACACAACATGAATTATTTTTCAAAAAGGTTGGTAACATTATACAAAAAAGAGCACGAACAATATGAATAGAACATAAGAAGAAAGAATAATGAAAAAGAAAGACTTTAGAGGAGTAGGACAGAATGACAGGTGAAATTAAAGGAGAGGGGGTCGCGAATAAAAAAAGGTAATATATAAAGTCAAAAGAAGGATTGTCTCCCAGATACTGTCACATTATAAGATAGGCTTCTTTATTCAGTGAGGCTTTCTGCGAAACTTTTCAATGCTCATAAAGACTTTGTAAAAGCTTGAGGTTTCATAGGACAGTGAACTCACAGAGGGTGGTATATAAGAAGGTCCCCGGGGAAGGTCTGGCGTGGGGGGCATTCATTGCACCCCTAAGACCCAGCGGGGTGCCTCGGGGTGAAAGAAATGTGCGAAGATGCTAAAGCCGCGCGTATTAGATTATTGTAATGATGCGAGATCGTGTATTACATCTCAAGTACTACCACTGCTGCTGCTGGCCTCTAGTCTTCATTCTTTTTTCTTTTTTTTTTTGGGGGGGGGGGGGGGTATTATTCTTTGTCTTCTTTTTTCACAATTTCTTTTGTCTTTTCTTTTTGAAATAACGTACCCAATAATACTTCATCCAGTATAACTTGTTCATCTTCCTCTTCATCACATTTTCTTCATCTTCCTTACACCAGTTTCTTCACTTTCTAATTTGTCTTCTCCTTCTTCTTTTCTTTCGGTCTTCTTTCCACTTATATTCATTATATTATCTTTTCTTCTTCTTCTTCTTCTTCTTCTTCTTCTTCTTCTCTTCTTCTCTTCTTCTTCTTCTTCTTCTTCTTCTTCTTCTTCTTCTTCTTCTTCTTCTTCTTCTTCTTCTTCTTCTTCTTCTTCTTCTTCTTCTTCTTTCTTCTCTTCTTCTTCTTTCTTCTTCTTCTTCTTTCTTCTTCTTCTTCTTCTTCTTCTTCTTCTTCTTCTTCTTCTTCTTCTTCTTCTTCTTCTTCTGCCTCTTCATTTTGTTTAGTATTTAGGAGATAGTCTAACCATTTGCTTTATATTGCATCAAGACATGTCATATGAAAGAAAAATTATATATTTTATACGTATATGATGCAGTCTTTTACATAATCTAAAGATGAACTTTTGTTATTTTAGAAATGTAGAGTGAACGGGCATTAAATAACATATCCTAGCCATGTAAATCGGTAGCATAAGTATTTATATTAAGGCTTCTGACTGTAGAGACGTCATCAAATGAAACAACAAAAAACGCTTGAACTTTGTTTGATGTCACATTTTATATAATAATTATTTATTTTTATATTCAACATAACAGAATTATTAGTGTTCGGACAAACATATCATTAGAAACAGAACATATTAATATATCTCTTTTAGCTTTGACAATAATCATGATAATATGGTAAATTTCTGCACTTATACAGAGAGCAGTATGTTGATGATATAACATAATTATTTAACCAGATTATTTTGTCATAAATCGTCATAGTCGATTACTATGCTTTAGCCTTTGTTTTATCGAGATCGACTTTTAAAATGGCATATTATGTCGAAATTAATGATTTAATGCAGTTATTTATTTGTGAATAAACACCGATCATATTATATCAATTGTGCGTATCAATTGTGCACAATTTTACATTTTAGTTATTCATTTGTGAATTAACACCGATCAAAAATCATTTAGCGTATTAGTTGTGCACAGTTTCCAGCCAATTGTAAACATTAAAAAAATCAAAACATTCACAATTAAAATGATTGTACTCGACTAAATTTAGCACACTTATACGACAAACGTAAATATCGACTGAATACACTCGAAAATAAATAATGTTGTGATATAATTCTTTTGGTGACATTGCCACTTTTAAAACTTTTAACACACATAAAATACATATTTTTCCTCATGCCAAGTAATAACAAGAACAGCATCAAAAGATAATGGTACAATATGCCAACATTCAGAAAACATGAATAACATTATACAGCAATATGAGGTATAATACCCCTTCCAATTTTCTGCGAATTGTGAATATTTCGTTTCGAATTGAAGTCAGTAAATATATGCACTAATGTTATCATTATGTGAACAAGATGTACACTATACCACCAAACTACAATATGACAATGTAGTACAGCTTCAAAATGAGGCATCTGCTTTAATTACGTAATCATGCGCACAAAAGCTGCGCATGATACAAAACAGCTGTCGAGCATTATTACATGTGCACATTTTGAACCTCTCCGCGTACTTTTTAAAGTGCTCACAAAATCAATATTTGAATAATATTGAATCCGAAACAAGGTTGCGTTCTCTGTTATGATATTCAACTTTTCTTCGATCTCAAAACTTACGTAATACAGACAGACCGTGCTCACCGGGGTTCAACGGCATGTGCGTGCACTTTTTCAAAAAACATCATTTTCGAATCCGCTGTATAGTCATAGTATTAGTAGACCTATGTGCATAGTAAACTCATATTCAATTTCATAGCTAATGATAACCGTAACCGTATTCGAATTAAAGGGATGTAGTAAACATTGTCCAAATCTTCAAAACTTACTAAAAAACGTGGTTCTGTCATACATCGTTGTATTCGTATTACCAATAGAAGTATGGAACAGTTTTTTTTTCTCGATTTTCCCTTTCGTTCAAAAGATATGGTATACGATATAAGATTTCGAATGTTTAATTATCCACTGAAAAGTGTACCAACGTCAGTGTTATTGAGTCTGTGGATATGAGTTTTCATTTTCGCTCATTACTCGGCCATATAACATCCATTTTAATTGGTAATTTGTTTACAAAATTATGATAAAGTAAATGGTTCCGAAATATAGTATACACGGTCGATATGTTATAGCGAAATACTAATTTTAAAAAAGTGGCGTTTACTGACTACTGAGTCTTGCAACAAACCTCTTTAAGCCTAAAGTTTTTAAAAAGCATCAAATATTTAACGGCGATTCAGAACACAATCATAAACTAGTGAATGAACATTGAAGACAAACAAGATATATAGATCTATTACACTTACATTCAATTTAACACAAAGAAAACAAACTAAATCTTAAAATTTCTTCTTCACAAGAATAATATTGCACTTCAAGTTTCTTAGTTCAAATCTCATCATCATCATAATCAATGCCGCCGCCGTCGTCGTCGTCGTCCTCATCATCTATGTCATAGTCGCATGTCGTATATGTGCAGAAAATACGTTGTTCATAGCTAGGGAGGGGTTTGACTGAATACATCCCCCTTGAACAAAATAAACTACGCCAGTTTTCATAGTAAATGTCAAATTTAGAATCCAATCAAGTTAAAATCACAAACAGGTTTTTTGTTGAACCTCGATTTCATCTAGTTCAGTGGTGTCTTGATATAACTCGTTCTTTTTCGTAATTAGGAGATTAGACAAATTCCCTCTTTGCTGGCGAAATTTCTCTTTCAACTTGTCGAAATCAACGTAACGACACCTGTCGGTGAGCAACCGACATTTTGCCTTAAACTTTCTCATTCAAAACTATACGTATTATACATGGTATATACGTACCTACGTTTGACACTAATAGTCATTCATAAGGAAATTGTTACATTTATGCCTTAATCTCTTTGCTATATGTTTGAGTTTGTTTGGTCTCTTTTCGGTATTTGAGTTTGGTATGTTTTATATGCGCGAACACCTTTTTCTCCTTGATCTTTATACTAAATGTGCTGACCTCAGTGAAATCATAGTTATAATCTGATATTCGGTCATTTGATTTTGGTAATTTTGATACACGCGAGATTTGTTCTTGATCTGTAGATACGAACAATGTGCTGACTCAGTGAAATCATTATTTATAATCCAATACTGAACGCATACAAAAGTCAGTGATCGACAAATAAAGTGAAAACGACTCAGGAAAAATAGTGCACCATTTCCATAAATCTCATCAATCTCACAATGATTTTATGTGTAATGCGCTTATTATTCAAGCCTAATGCCCGGCGCAGACAGAGCCGACTCGACTGGTATGTCATTCCGATCGGCTCAGTTTTCAGTGCCCTCGCGACACACATTTTGCCAGTCGAGAGTCAGTCGGATGACAGTTGGGGCCGATTCAAAACGCGATAAATCTGCTCCGACCGACCGGGCCCAACTCTAACTGATTTAAACCAGTCGGATCGGGTCGAGTCGGCTCTGTCTTCGCCGGGCTTAACATGCGATACACGACGTGTTTTCACAAATACAATAGTTGAGTAACTCGATCACATGATCGTGAATTGCCAATTTGATGACGACATAGCATTAGGATTTATGATGTCACGACTTTGGAGCGCCGAGTGTTGCCAATTTTTCGCACAGGACAGAAAACCATGCCACATTTTCCGCCAAGCCTCCCAGCATATCAACTGTAGGGAAACAAAGAGGAAAATAATAAAAAGAAAATAAAAAATCATTGTTGACTTACTAATTACGAGTACTTAGTATATATACGGTTTCAATTTGAAACAAAAACTTAGAATTGTTACTTTTCGAACGTAGATTTATTGCAGCGAGTATCATTTGGAAGAAGGAATAACAGCTTTAATTGACATTGCAGATTGTGTTTGCAATAAACATCACAAATAACATTATCAATATTACAACCAAATACGTGTAGTCATTACTTATCCATTAATCAGTTACGCGAAAATTGTACTTAAACCCAATTAACATAATACATTTGTGTTTATATATCTTATAATAGTTAATAAATGTTAAAATTTGCACCAATTTCGTTCGGGACGGAACCACGTTTGATACTAGAGTTGTGAGCATTACAAGTACCGAATTTTCGGCGCCAGCGGCGATGGTTTCCTTCCGGCGAGTTGCAATCGCGGCTCCGCCACCGTCGCCGCCGTAACCTCCAAAGCCGCCATCAGAGAGAGAAGGCCGCCCTTGTTTCCACCGCCACCAAGGATGGGCGGCAGCGGCCGCTACTGAGGCCCATCACCCGAAGTCACCATGTCACCATGGTGGTGTGCTGTGTTTCTTTTGTCGACGCGCGCGAGTTTATGGAACCACACCTGAAAATGCAATTATGGATAATTATACGAACTGTTATAGTCAGATTTAAAAAAAAATAACGTAACAAAAAAACACCAACATCCCCATCACTGCCTTGTTTTTAAATCATCACCACCACAAAACAATCGTTATCATCACAATGCATGATCACACCACCAACACCTTCTTCCAGGCGCGCCGGAAAGCGAGTTTTGGATTGGGGGGGCAAAACCCGAAGCGGGCTCACGATTTATGTGTTTAGGGGCTCATGCCCCCGACCCCACACTCACATGGTTGCCACCCCCCCCTCCCCCCCTTCCCCTCCCACGGTCAAGTGGAGCTTTTGCATTTTTGGACTTGAAATTGTGCAAATCTGGTATATAAAAACATGATCCAACAACATAGCTTACTGCCAAAATGAGTCCGAGGGAGCGAAGCGACCGAGGCATACTTGAAATGATGCAATATGGACCTTAAAAACATAAACCATATGCCAACATTTGTATGATCCAACATCATAGCTTACAGTTAAAAATGAGTCCTGAGGGAGCGAAGCGACCGAGGGCTGGGGCAGAGCCAGAGGGGAGGGTTTGGGAGGGGGTATCCCCCTCCCCACGGGGAAGATTTTACATTTTTATACTTGAAATGATGCAATCTGGGGCATCAAAACATAAACCATATGCACATTTGTATGATCCAACCTTCATAGCTTACAGCTAAAAATGAGTCCTGAGGAAGCGAAGCGACCAAGGGCTGGGGCAGAGCCAGACATGCCAGAGGGGGGAGGGTATTGGGAGGGGTATCCCCCTCCAACGGGGAAGATTTTGCAATTTTTTCTAACTTGAAATGATGCAATCTGGGGCATAAAAACATAAACCATATGCCACATTTTGTATGATCCAACATCATAACTTTCAGCTAAAAAATGAGTACCGAGGGAGCGAAGCGACCGAGGGCTGGGGGCAGAGCCAGAGGGGAGGGTTTGGGAAGGGGTATCCACCTGCCACGGGGAAGAATTTTGCATTTTCATATTTGAAATGGTGCATCTGGTGCATATAAAACATTAACCATATGCCACATTATAGTATGATCCAACAACATAGCTTACAGCCAAGAATGAAGTCCCGATATAGCGAAGTGACCTAGGGCTGGGGCAGAGCCAGGGGCGTTGATCCCCCTTCACGGGGAAGATTTGGGCCTGTATATATATACTTGAAATGGTGCAATATGGTGCATAAAAACATTAAACCATATGCCACATTTGTATGATCCAACACCTACAAGCTTACAACTAAAAATGAGTCCGGATGGGAGCGAAGCGACCGAGGGCTGGGGCAGAGCCAGAGGAGGAGGGTTTTGCATGTATTTACTTGTAATGGTGACGATTTGGTGCACGTCACACAAACAGCAGAGCAATAACAGCCTACACAGGAAGTACGTGGACTGATACAGAAAAACCCACCCCAGACGTACCAAATGCAAGTTACACAACAAACTGAGATAATTTATTTGCGCGCGAAGCGCGCAGCGAAAATGGTAAATGAATGAATAAACTCAGTTTGTAAACGTTAGAATTAACAAGTATTGGCTGATATATTGAATTTGTTACTTTCCTTTTTCTTTCTTTCTTTCTTTTTTCTTCCTTTTTTTTGAGGGGGGGGGGGGGGCTTTTTGGGGGGGCAAAAACGCGTTTTGCCCCCCCACTTTTTGGATTGGGGGGGCGGCCGCCCCCCCTGCCCCCCCACTTCCGGCGCCTATGCCTTCTTCATCCTCATCACTATCATCACCAGAATCATTACTTTCATCATCATCATCATCAACATAATCATCATCATCATCATCATCATCATCATCATCATCATCATCATTCATCATCGCCACCACCGAAATTAGTATTATCAATATTATCATCATCATCACCACCAAAATTAGCATTATCAATATTATCATCAGCAGCAGCAGCACCACTTTATCATTACTATCACAGTAATCACGAGTATCATCATCTTCTTCTTCTTCACCATCACCATCTTCGTCATATTCATCATAACCACCACGATCAACCTCATCCTCATCATCATCCTCATCGTCAATGTTACCTGCGTGACCCGCTTGCTCAGCCCAGTGATCTGGGCGATTCGTTCCAGGTCCTGAGCGTCGGGGTTGCTGTCGACGTTGAAGTTTGCCTGCAGGACTTCGAGCTGCTCCTCGGTGAACGTGGTCCGGATCCGTTTGGTCTTCTGATGTGGCCGATCGCTCCCGCTCCCGTCGCCTCCGTACTCTGAACCTATATAACGATAATGTATATAATTATGATATAATATAATGAAATGGTATGTGATGCGATGCGATGCGATGCGATGCGATGCGATGCGATGTTGATGTGATGTTTTTTGTGTTATCGTTTATTTGAATGGGGTTCCAAGACAGCTCCTTTTTTATGGGAACAAAATTAATAATTTTTAAAAAATACCATGAACATCGTGATACAATGATTAAAGAGTTAGCCAAATGAATTATCAAACATCCTTACATCGTGCACGAAGAATTAAAACGACTAGTTAAGCTCATTAACATTTGAAGGGAATCATCTCAACCTTCTTTATCATTTCAACAGACAAAACAACACACTACAACCTGAATTTAACAAATTGGAAAATGGATTAAGGAAAGTGAAAAACAGGATGCGTACGAAATACTTTACTAGCATTAATTGAAGAAAAGTGGATGGAGCTTCATCAACCCCGATTCAGCCTACAAGGTTTTATTGTTTTTCAACTTCTTGCTGAGATGCTCTAAAAGTTACGAACCCTATTAACTGCTCTTGCTCTTCCATAATCACAAGAAAGGCAAACGCCTTCGCATCATATCACACTTAAAGGGATATTCGGGTATTCGGTGACTCTGTAAAAACGTCTCAAATGTTCACAGTAACTAGAACGTGTTACACAACTTCTGTGTGTGAAATGTCCAATCATACATAGTTATACTTTTTGTTTTATGAACATTACACACTGAACTTATGCATTGAATTATGCACTGGCAGTAACTAATACAAAATGGCACGTTACAATTTAAAGCGTTATTTCCCGAGAAATGAAGGTAATCCCGTGAGATAATTATGTTATATAAACCATCCCCAGTGTTTTCATAGTTTAGCAAGCAAAGCCGCGACGATCCCTTTAAAGAGATTAGTTAGTATTGAACCTTTCAGAGAAAAGGTTCGTGGGTGTTTTGTTTTCCAGTTTGTACTTAAAATTCCACGCAAAAATATTTTTTAGTTTGGATTTTTCCATGTGAGTGCGATTCGCCTCAACATTTTGTTTTATTCAAAGAAAGAAAAAATTATTATTATATACGGCTACATATATAATGTCGTTTCTTCTGTAATATTTTTGTTCAGTTGGATCATTTTTGGTTTGTCTTTAGTGGTTGATTATATATACATGATCGCTATTTGGCATGTCATGATATCTTCTTTTAAAATGTTCATTTTGTGTTTCTCTTTTCTTTATACCCTTATGGTGATGGCAATCATATTTTGCTTATCATTTGATAAGAGTTGATACAATGGAAGTGGTGTGAAAAGATTGGTAAAGCGCGTGCTTTCCAATCGTGAGATCCCGAGTTCGAACCCAGCCCAATTCGTTTGACCTTCAGCAAGACAATTTATCCACATTGCTGCTCTCTAGGGTCTCTACCCAGATGTATAAATGGGTACCTGGTCTGGTGAAAATTGGCCTGCATGATGCATCTAATATGGTTGCCCGATGCTAAGCCTGCGTATGCTCCTCGGGGAGTTGACCATGGATGATAATAATGAAAGCGCCTAAACTATAGAAGCTATTCTGCATTAGGCGCTATAAAATTGCGTTATATCATTATTATTATTATTAATTACATCCGGGATGAGGTGGTTTAAGGACAAGAGATCTAGTCTAAACTGCGACCCTATGCACAATTGTCAGGAATTATTTTCCTTTTTTAAAGAATATATTTTGTGTGAATGTTTATGGAACAACGAATTGCAAAACCTAATCCTTTGTTTATTATGATTTTTTACATTACTAAAAAACAGCGGTACCCTTTACCTCCAAGCGTGCTCAAAGAAATCATGTGAAAAAAATGTGGAACGCGTTTTAGCCTTTGTTCAAGGAAAATCGAATAACACAAAGTGTCCCACCAGAGCTAGAGAGGCACAACCAATGGGGAAAGTCAAGAGCCCACGATGATCTCCCGCTGCGATTTTCTTCGACAGAAGGCTACGAGTAAACGGTAGAACGGTCGCAAGATCATTAGATACCTCTTGTTCACATAATTGTAGATCTTCGTCATTTTATGCCACTCTTAACGAACACCTATTCAGTCCTTAATTATGGAGTCGCGTGCGGAGAAACGCCTACTGAGTCTGTTATCAGTCAAATGCAAAAAGACGTGTTATAATTTACCAAGCTTCTCCTTAACTTACTTAGTAATGAAGAGCTTAAAGGGGTAGTAGAGTAAGGCTGAACTTTAGTAACCAAAACCTGCACATTAACATTACAAACTAATAGTTATAACTCCACCATGCTCGAAAGGTATACAAAATTTCAAACGACTAAGTAAAAAGCCTGTTATCATTTTAAAAGAGCCATTAAAACACAAGAGGGCGCTCTCTAAAAAAGCATTGGTTTCAACCATTTTTTCATACAAAATTATGCATGTGATTTTGTTGTTGAAATAATGATTAAATAGAGAGATCATCAACAACTATTTAAAAAACAATTTTGAAAATTGTTGAAAAAGTGTAAGCATTTTAATTTAATTTTTTAAATCATCGAATAACTTTGGGGCCCAAATTTATTACGATCAAATATATTTATTGATATTTCAGCCATTTCTGATCCGATTTTGACCAAATCAAGTTTATTCTGCCATTAAAATTGCATGTTCTTTCACATTCGACACTCATTTTTTCATTAACTCACAACAAATATTTTTGTAGCGCCCTCTATACCAAAACTCAACTATCCCTTTAAGCATGTTAAATGCAAAACAACATTCATCAACAACGTCATCGTTTATTTGTTTCACTTTATTCAGCCTTGGTGCTGAAATTAAACGTGTTATTATGAAGTGCTCCGAAGTGGAGTACTCGTAGCTTTATGGGGCTTCTTGTTATGACAGGCTTTGTTTCCGCTATAACCTTATATAGTGTCATGACTTAATTATAATCAACACTGCATTGGAGTCGAGCACGTGTTTTGTATTCCCTGATAAACGTCATCCAAAATGATGCAGTGATGAATGGCTTCGGTTTAACGGAAAGTAGAGAAATGTATGTAATGAAATAGAAACAGCAGCAGCGAAAGAAACTATAAATAAACAGCACCAATAGAACAAACAAGAAACGAACGCGAACAAGCTATACATACATCAATAAATATAAATAAAAAAACACATCTTAACCATTGATATAACATGCAAGGACTGGTTTTAAAAAGTAACTAATGTCAACAAAAACAGTTATGTATGCATAATACAAATAACGTAAATATAATTGTTTTTTTTTTTTTTTTTACAAATCAAGCTTTAGTAACAAGAGGGTTGAATGATCAGTCGATCGATCGTGTGGTTTTGAATGATCGATAGGTTGGATGATTGTTTGATCGATCGACAGACTTATTTATGTATTGCTTACAAGTATAAAAGTAAGCTTGAATAATATATTGATTTCTGGAATTTTTTATTCATTCATTGATCAATCGATTGATTGGTTTGTCAATGGATTTTTCGTTTATTATTAATGATTAATTGACTGATCGATGGATCGTGTGGTAGATTTATTGATTGATCGATATGTAGGTTGATCGATTAATTGATTGACGTTGACGATTGATTGATTTATCATAAGTATGTTGCTTACCACTTCCATCGCCGTTGCTCCGACAAGTGGCTTCCATGAGTTCGAGGTAGTGGGTCTTGCACAGGACGCGGTTTTCCATCATCGCGAACTCCTCGCCCGTCGACAGCTGTCGTTTGCAGTTGTCGCACGCGAAGCAGGCCAGGTGGTAGACGTGCTCGCGCGCCCGACGCACCCAGTCCGACGCGTCGATGCTGCGCAGACAGCGCGCGCATTTGGTCCCGAACTCTCTGCGCGATAAAATAGAAATAATACAAATGAAATATGAATAATAAATCAATCATATATCAGATTCTAAGCAAAATCATTTTGGTTATGATATGAGTTATGATATTAAAAAACATGTATGATTCATATTACACAAGCAAACCGATGGTCATTGCAATCGCCGAGTCCATATTGCACACACAACGCGCTCTCTCTCCCGAATTCCCTGCGCGCAGAAAAGAATGTCTGGGAAAGATGAAAAAGCTTTCCTTGAATGTTGGGAGAAAAGCACAATATTTTTGGCCTATAAAAAATATTCACAATGTACACACCTTCACGTATAGTCTTCGCTCGTCTAACACACAATCCCTTCAAGTACCCATAGAGTAAAACGCTCATGGGGAGATCGTTCCTTCTCATACCTTGGCCCCAATAATTGGAACGATCTCCCCAATGAAATTCGCCGAACACCTTCCTTAGATACCTTTAAAACTCTGTTGAAAACCTATTTATTTGAACAATAGGTGTACTCTAATTTGTTTGTGTATGTTTGGCTGTTTGTTTGTTTATTTGTTTTATTTTATTTTATTTTTTTTGTAATGTGCTTTCCTTTCAACTATTTGCATTATTTCTTCTAATCAATGCGAAAAACTTTGTGAGTTTCTTCGCGTACTGTATATACCTACAAATAAACATCTCTAACATTTTAAAGATAAATCGATTTGTACAATTATAAGACATTATAGCGTGCGAATATCAATGTATTCTTTTGAAGATATGTCTAAATAATTTTGGTAGAAACATATTTGTTCTTCTTCATCGTAGCTTAGAAAGGTAAATAGCAATTATTTGTAAAAAGAAAATGGCGTTTATATTTTTGTTTTCTTTAAATGTAGACCCTTCAGATACAAAAAATAAAGAACAAATGAGATGAGTATAGACTCGAGTTCCAGGATCGGTATGGGTTGTTTATGATCATAATTATAATGACGTTATCAACGCAGCATTTGTATGGTTGTTTTCCCTTCATGACCCAATTAAATGAAAAAAATAATCCCATCAGAAATGGCACTCGGTATTCCAAGGGCTATGCAAGATGCCATTATCATATATCAAGAGCTAAGTTCCAAAAGGCGCTGAATCCCCTTTCCATAACAATTTAGTCAACGATATCAGTACATTAATAAGCTACGTAGCTATCTAGAATTCAAATTTTAGGACAATCAAAATAATTATGGAACGTTCAATTTTCTTATTCCCATGGCATAGGCATGTGTACAAAGTGGCACAAAGAAACGTGTTTTTTCTCCCAAGATGAAAAATGGATTTAGCGCCTTTTGGCATTAAGCTTTTCAATTTTGTTTTTACTTTCTTCCAGAGTTCGAGGCTCTTGATATTTCACGATTCTGTTTGGGGAGGTTATTAATGATACCGTATTTATCCCTTATTATACTTGTTAGTTTTCTTTCTGTGGTTTATTTTTCACTTTCTTTGCCTTTCTGCAGAAACCGGAAATAATGCATTTTGCTACTTCAAATTTGTAGCACGGGCGTACATATATACGGGCGTACGTATTTTGTTCCGGTGGGCTGATGCATGACGATTGCCCGAATAACATTTTTACTGTCTCCAACAACAAAAATAAGATCATTATTTTCCGGAAGATAGCTAATTATGCACCCAAATGTGTTTATTTGAATATGAGGTGGCTTTTGCGAGATATGCCAGCATAATATACATACATATAGGGTTTTTTTCTTCTCCAAATTTCTCGGGGTGCTGCGCGCAGTCCCGAGTTTCTGGAACACATGTTATGACAGTCAGTATTGGAGGTGATTTTTAACAAAATTTGAGGTTATTTTGCCCAAAATAATAACGGTGTTTCAAAACTCTCGGGATGGGGGAGGGGGTGGGGGGGTGGGGGGAGATGGTGTATATGCCCTCTGTCTCGTACTCCTATACTATAATGTAAATTAGCATTTATAGAGCACCATGTATCTAGGTACCCTATTCAGAGACGCATTATTGTTACCCTTGGTCATTAGGCACAGTTATCTTATCACCAACTCAACTCCCTGGGGAGCCTTCTAGCCTCGAGCTGCTCCAATAGGGCGCTGCAGGCAATTCAATAGAGAAATAAATGTGGGTTAAATGCCTTGCTGAAGGAAATCAAAAATAGAGTTAAAAATTAGGAGTTGCCAATTTGTAGCGGAAAATAATGATCAATTTTGCCTTAAAATTATAGCTCTCGTCCTTGAGTACAAAAGTACAAAATATTAACAAATTGCACTGAATACAGTATTTCTAAGCGCTGTAGCATTATTATTACCCTTGGTAATCAGGAACAGTTCAAACCCGCACAATTATCTTGTGCACCATTACAACTCCCTGGGGAGCATACAAGCCCGAGTTAGTATGCTAGAAAAGTGACATGTAATAGCGCCATTCTCTTTCTCAACCGATGCGGATGTTTATATTTACCTTGAATAGCACCGTCGACAGAAGACGTTCTGATCCTTGAAGTAACAGCTCTGATGCGAGCTCAGACTCTCATCACACTCGAAACACTTCAGACAGGACACATGCCAGCTGAGGCCACGCCCAATTCTCAGCAGATAGCGGTCCGCGATTGGCTCGTCGCATCCCGCGCATGCGCTGCTCTCGTGACCGGTCTGTAAAAGGGAAGAGGAAGAAGGAGAGATGATGATATAGTGCATGATGGGATGAGAATAATTTGACGATCATGATGATGAAGATGAAGATGACAACAACGGCAATTGTGATGATGATGATGATGATAATTATGACAATGACGACGACGAGGGTGATGATGATGATGATGATGTTGTTGTGGATGATTATGATGGTGATGATAATTATTACGGTGATGTTGGTGGTGATTAGGTAAAATATGCCTGTTATCTAAACGCAAAGGTCTGTATTTTACAAACGTATGCTAACAATAATAATCTCAAAAATAGCAATAATGATATTAATAATTAATGTTCCAATTGATTGTAATTACATACAGTAATTAAGCAGGACCGAGAACCAGCTATTGAAGATTCCCGCATCATATTAATGTATCTATCTTTGGCTTTCAAATAAAATTTAAAAATTCAGTCATTGATACCCTTCCATATTATTTTATACATGTTTGTAGCAAGATAAAACGATTTTTTTTTTGGTTGGTAAATCCAACCAACATTTGGAGGTGTAAAAACAAAACTATCTATATCTGGATATACGGAGGACTATCGAGGTAATCGCTCAAGACGATATGTCGATCGGTTACAAAAGCTTGAATCGATAGAGCGTAGAAGCGAGAGTAATCGAATCAATTGAATTTCACCTCTCGCTGAACTGCCTACTATTCTCGGCCAAATACCCTGAAATAATCCCGTTCCCAGAAACTGTTCAGTTTTCCCACTTCCTTTTTCTAATATCCAACATAATATATTTCAATTAAAATAAAGGCGAGATAATTGTTGGAATGGCACATCCTTGCGGATCAAACGATAATGTGTGTGTGTTTCAGGTTCCTTGCTCTGCTCAATTCCCATTTACAGGGACTTAGTAACATTGTCCAAATCCTCAAAACTTACTTGGAACTATAGTGGCTCTATCATACCTTATCATAATCATATTAACAATAAAAGCACGGGACATGTTTCGTTTTTACACATTTCCATTTCGTTAAAAAGATAATTACGATTGAAGTGTTCAGATATGAAATTGTCTACGGGATAATTTCATGCCGTGTACAAAGTAAGTACAACGAGTTAGTGATTACTTTCATTTTAGATATGGCGCTTTTCATGGCTGCCACGCTTAGGAGTGCTCTCCTGAACTTTGTGTCATTTTATGTTATATTTGTTGAACCCTGTCTTCGTTTTGCTACCAGTAGTTATATCAACTACTAGTCCATCTACTGGACAGTTCCTGGCCTTTCTAACTCACATAAAGGGACTATTTTGGACATGTTTTGGATTCAACTTTGTACATTTCTACTTGCACAAGTCCCAGTGCATGGCTTCCTAGCTTCATGCTGGTTGAGGCCTATACAATGCACTGCTCCATTCAGCCTGACCGGGGCTAATCCTTATCACAAAGGACTCTTCAGTGACTTTCCTATTGTACAGGAGGACCTGATTGTGCTTCACTGGTCAATAACTATGGGAGACAATTCCTTGCTGCACTATTCAAGAGCCAAGCTGTTTGAACTTCGCTGTACACAATGTGCAAAACATGCACCTTCTTCTAGTGTGCTGGCAATACTCAAGGAAAATGGCATCCTTAAATATCGAGGAAGCCGTGCGGGACGCAGGCTACATCAACATCGAGCCACCGTGAAGCCGCCAACGAATACTACCATGACTGTACTCGATGCGAATGTGGAACTCTCTTCCATGATTCATGTTTGCTGTTGGAATGCACGATCAATACGAAATAAAACATTATCTCTTGCGGACTATGTTATAAGCAATGATATTGACATCATGCTTATCACAGAAACATGGCTCACAGTTGACGACGATGTCATCATTGGTGCGGCAACTCCCCCAGGCTACAGTTTCATCAACGTTCCACGAGATAATGGACGCGGAGGAGGCGTGGGAGCGCTGTTCAAATCCCACCTCAAACTTCGTCATCTAGATTCCCGTACCTATGAAACAATTGAATATTGTATCATCACCGATCGTCAACGGTCAACAAATTTGCTTGTGACCTACAGGCCCCCACCATCTAGTCAGAACGGCCTTACAACGGCTAAATTCCTGGAGGAATTTGAACTTCTTCTGGACGAACTGAACGAGATCCCTGGAAAATTGTTAATTCTTGGAGATCTAAACATACACTTTGATTGCCCTAGTCGCTATGACGTTGCACGTATCAAGAACTTGCTCAGCGCATCAGGACTGATTCAGCATGTCACATCACCAACTCACAGAGGTGGCCACATTCTTGATGTCGTCATTGCCAGGGAGGATGACAATCTACTTTGCTCTGTGCAGATTGATCCAAGCCTTCTGTCTGACCACTACGCCATCAGTTGCAGAATTCAATCTAAAAAGCAAACTCTTCCAACGAAGCCCATTAGTTTCCGCAAGTTCCGAAACTTTGATCATCACAGTTTCTCCACTGATCTCTCCTCGAAGTTGCGAAGTCTTCACATGACCGATGACTTGAACGGTTTTATATCTGACGCTGATAACAACATCAAGATAGCCCTCGATGAGCATGCTCCAATGTGCTCAAAGAAAACTGAAACTCGCCATCGCCCCAAATGGTACAACGATGACGTCGACGCTGCAAGACGTGAAAAGAGGAGAGAGGAGAGAAAATGGCGGAAAGCCCTCAGACTAAACCCTGCAAGCGATCCGCTACCCTATGAAGAAGCAAAATCTGCAGTAGCGTCGGCTGTTTCTGGTGCTAAGCAGGACTACTATCAAGACATCTTTGAGCATTCGTCACCAAGAAACATGTTCAAAGCAGTTAATGAACTTTTGAACAAGAATAAACGTGTGTTGCCCGATGCTGAATCATCTGTGGAACTTGCCTCAGCCTTCTGTTCCTTCTTCACCGATAAAGTAAGAAATATCCGGAAGTGCATTGATGATCTCAATGTCGATGCATCTGTTCTTAGACATGTTCATATCGAACCAATCACCAAACTGTCATTATTCAGTCTTGTTACATACAGCAACGTTGAAGACATCATCAGCAAACTACCTGATAAAACCTGTTCCCTCGATCCTCTACCAACGTGGCTCGTGAAGAAACACATTCATGTACTCATGCCCATCATCCTAGAGACTATCAATTCTTCACTAGAAACGGGTGTGTTCCCTTCCTGTCTTGGACAAGCAACAGTCACACCTGTTCTCAAGAAACAGTCATTGAACAAAGACAACCTTTGTAACTACAGGCCGATCTCCAATATTCGCTTCCTAGCGAAGGTCTTGGAGAAAGTTGTGGCTCATCAATTGCAGGAATACATTGATCGGCACCACCTTGATAATCCCAGACAGTCTGCATATAAGAAGAATCACAGCACTGAAACAGCTCTACTATCCCTGCAGAATGACATTTCACGTGCCCTAGACGAAAAGAAGGCTACATTCCTCTTATCTCTTGATCTATCCGCAGCGTTCGATACGCTTGACCATGCCATTCTCATTGGTAGACTTCGCAATCACTTTGGTTTATGCGGACAAGCCTTGGAGTGGTTTGTCTCCTATCTCCAGAACAGGACATGTTCCGTTGCAATCAATGACGCAAACTCTCCGGAGGTTAAACTGGAGTATGGGGTCCCGCAGGGGTCAGTCGTAGGGCCCCTGCTGTTCACTCTGTACCTGCAACCAATTATTGAAATCTTTCACAAACATGATGTCAACTATCACATGTACGCCGACGACATACAGCTATATGTTACATGTGATCCAGGTTCCAAGGATTCCATCCAAGGCGCACTCTCCAAGCTGACCGATGTCATCAAAGATGTTCAAATCTGGATGACTATAAACAAACTCAAACTCAACCAAGGTAAAACTGAATTCCTTGTGGTGGCATCGCAAGCACATCATCGAAAACTCGCAGATGTCAAGCTGACCCTTGGTGATGTTGTTCTGGAACCCTCAGAGTCTCTTCGGATCCTCGGTGTCATCTTCGACAATCGTCTTCTTCACGATGCGCAGGTGGCCAACATCTCTAGAACTGTGAAATTCCATCTACGAAACCTGACATTGATCCGAAAGTATCTCGATGAAAGTTCCACACATGCAGCAGTTCGGGCACTTGTTCTTTCGAGGTTGGACTATTGCAATAGCCTTCTTTATGGGACTTCAACAAAGAACTTGCACACCATACAGCTCCTTCAGAATCAAGCCGCCCGTCTTATCTACAAGAAACCTAAATCTACACATACATCACCTCTCATCCAGTCCCTGCATTGGCTTCCGGTACCTCGGCGAATTGAATACAAGAATGCTGTACTTACATATAAATGCTTATCAAAGCAAGCCCCATCTTACCTTTGTAATCTACTTCACATCCGTCAGTCCTTGTACAACTTAAGATCTACTTCTGCCATTGTATTAAATACCCCACGTACTCGTACAAACATTGGATCTAAGGCTTTTGCAGTCACTGGACCTAAATGCTGGAATCGCCTCCCCAACCTAGTTCGATCAGTTAACACCCTCAGTACTTTTAAATCTCAACTAAAAACCCACCTGTATCCTAAGTAATAAGTTAATATTGAAGTATGTCTTTAGAACCTTTTAGACACACATATTTAGTTGGTTGCCCTCTATTGAATTGTGTTAAGTTATTGTTTGTATAATTTGTAGGTTTGTATTTGTAATTATGTATCTGTTTATTCTTTGTGTTTTTTTTTATGCGCTTTGTATCATTTTTTGGCAAAAGGCGCTATATAAATGAAGTTATTATTATTATTATTATTTATTATTATCACTTTGTATTTTTGCTCATATCTCAGCCAAAAAACATCCAATTAACGTAAAATGTTCACACATTACTTTGTGGACATATCAGATCACTCCAATACACATTTTATTAATCGTTCATCACGTTTTGCACTTGCCAACAAAGTTACTAGATCCTTTTCATCCTTTAATTCCGAATGTTTTAACACAGTATTATTTGTGAACAGTGTTTGATTCTTCAGGACGGTTTCGTGTCATTATTAGTATTAATTACTAATTAATTAATATTAATGACAAAATTATATAGCGAAAACGCAAAGTTAATGTTTAATGATTTTCGTAATGCAATAGTTCTCGAACAAAGATAATAATATTACCATGGAAGACATTTTCATGATGCTATATCTATACTTCAGTATTCTCAACAACTACTGTAACATGCATGCCTTGTCATACTGGTTTTCGTACATTGGCAAAATAAGGAGAGAATTGTGTTTGTCATTATGGTACAGATTAAGAGGGCATAATAGACATATTATCCGGAGTTGTGTATTGATTTGTAAATAATATTCTACATTTTATTTACAAAATAATAGCGTATTTTTGCTTCTTCTTTTTTCTTGTCACACAAAGTTGGTAAATGTACATATCGTTAAACGATATATTTTTTATTTATTTTTTAAATATATATTTACGGATCTGATTATTGGCCGCAAAGGTCGGACCCTCTCTTAAAGTTTAGCTCTGCCTAAATTGCAATATTATTTTTAAAAGGACATTTAAATCTGATCATAAAATAGAACGCAATCAACATAATATTCTCAAATTAAAACAGTTTATAGTTTATTTTTGGAATACAAGTTAAGAGACACTAGCAATTAACATCGTATTTAAATAACAGTAAGATACAATGTCATGAATCATGATTTAAGTTATAGTAAACCCTAGCTAACATTAATAATATATATATTTCGATCAAGAAATCAACAAAACAATAATTGTACCGAGTAGCGAGTATGGTGAGAACCCGCCCCCTCCCTTCCTACCCCCCTTTTTTTGTTTTTAAAGATGATTCTAAATTGATAAAAGATGGTTACAATACGGTAGTCTTGCAAGCAAAATGTCATCAATAAAAGGTAAGAACAATACAACATTTCAAAATCATGCACGGAACTTTATCAGTAATTTGAACATTTAGGATTTATTGGACTATTTATTAGTCTTGGGCTTCTTTGTTGAGTGTGTAATAATGACGTATCATTTCCAAACATACTTTCAAATTCGTTCTGCATTTTTGGTGAGTGCGTTATTTTGCGTATTAGGTTTGCATTAATCTCCATTTCATTCGATTGGCGCTTTTTGAATTTTAAAACGCGATTGTCTTAATTAATGAGAGATTAGATAAAGAGGCGGCGGAGAGGGGGGGGGGGGGGGGTGGAAGGCCTTACATGGGGTTTAGGGGCTGATAATCGGGCATCATTTTAAAAATTGTTGAACAATATATTTATTTTTATTTTTGAAGAAGTTAAATGTCTATAGAACCCGGGGAACAATATTTGTCTTCTTTACTCAACAATTATTGTTGATTCGCAACGGCGTGATATACGTTCCGATTGTCATGAGGTATCTCACTCTTAGCAACCGATGAAGCAAACAAACTATACAAAAACAAAATTAAGTAAAAATAACTAAAAAGACATTCATATTATGCGCGAATAGACAATAATATGGAAAATTAAATTATGACAGAATGCATAATAGTATATAATATAAAGTTAACGAAAAGGATAATGAAGGCAAAGTAAAATATGGAATGCATCCATAAGAAGGAAGAACATTTATTCAATATTTAAAAAACATAAGTAAAGATACGTTTAGGAAGATTTTAAAAATGAGGCAAAAAGTTTGAGCCACCGAACACTGCACCATGACACCTACCTCTGGCTCCCTCTTGACCGGGTCCACTGGCGTCGACTCGATCTTGATTCCGCTTATCTCCATCTTCTTGTTGTTCATACGCGCCGCAAGAGCCGCTCGACCCTGCGTTTCAACCCCCATTCAGCCGGCTCCGTCGGTGCAGGGCACCGCCGAGACGACGCTATAGGCGAAGGGGAGCCGCGGCTTTTTAGGTTTGAATATTCCAAAATGTTTTCTCCTGTTTTGTCTTTTTTAACAAGTTTGCAGCGTCACAAAAACGAAAAAGGTCTCTCTATTTCCTGCATTCAATTAAATCACTGAAGGCTAGAATAATGGATATCGTGTAACAACACCGACAAAAACAAACGTTTGCAATCGATCCATCATTGTCAGGCAACGTTCAAATAAAATTAACTTTTATCACTTGACATTTTGTGCGGAGAAACACCATTAAATTTCTTTCACAATCATAGCAAAACGAATTCGGCTATCAAAAAATGTAATGCTTCTATATATCAAAACAAAGCCACACCATCATTAATGATCATGCGCCGATAGGCCAATTTGCCTGGTCTACTTTAAGAGTTCAAAAGTTATTAATTCCACGGATTTATTCATTTAATCAACGTTATAGTAATGCCGAAGTAGAAAAGAAAGAAACTTTGTATGAATCTGCAGTATATCCGAATTGACTGTAAAATAATGTAATGTGGTAGACACCGGTTTGTGGTACGGTATAGCAAAATCCGTGGCGTCGGCCTGGGTGCACGCACCCGTAAGTGATGCTTGGGACACTTCCAGAAAATGGATTTATTGACGAACGCGTTATGTAATCCGCGGTCAGCGGCGCCGCAAGCTAGCGCTAGCTCGATTGGGGTGTGTGCGCGTTCGTGAGTGTTCATGGTGTTTGTGTGTGTGTGTGTGTGTGTGTGTGTGGCTATGCATTATGTGAGTTTATGAATCATAACGACAAAGCATGGTATGTAATTCGAATTATATGAATGCGTTTATGTTTGTGCGTGCGACTAGTGAATTTGTTTGTTAATGAACTTAATGATGATCAGTTATGAAATATGAAATTTGTGGATAAATGAAATAAATCTTACTCGAAGTTTATGTTTTCGCGAGCACTTTTTAGGCTTAATTTCAGGCACTGCCAGGTTAACATGTGATATACCTTTTGCCCCCCAAAATGGGGCTACAAATCGACAATTATGTTTTTAAAAAAAACTAAAATAATCATTCTAAATTCTAAAGAGCGAAATATGTTGAGAAATATATCGATATAACCAACAAATTAAAATTAAATACAAATTATAGTGAGAGAGGTGCAATAAGAGTCAGGAAGATGGGAATGGGAATCGGGGCAGAATAAGACTTGTTTGCTAACTAATAACATAATAATGTGTGTGCAAATCACTATAAACATAGCGTGTCACTGGCGACATGAACATTGCACACGGTTTGCCCGACATAGCAAAATCTGTATAGTGTGGCAGATTAATATTTCATCCACGGATAACATTCCATTCATTAGGAGCAAATTGACTAAAAGGCTAACTTTATATTCTTGTCATCTGATCGTCGGGCAAAGAACATGCATATACATTTGAATAGTTAATTTTTGTTTGTGATTCGATCGTTAAGAAACGATTGACAATATCGATATGGATCGTGAACTAGGCCTATATAACCTATATCGTTTTGGGAATCATGCAGTATACCTTACAATCGATGCGATAATCCCCTGAAGTACATCTGTCTGTCTGTCTATATACATACGTTGTGTACATTCTGTGGTGTTGTTGTTGTTGTTGTTGTTGTCGTTGTTGTTGTTGATGTTTTATAATGTATTCTTAAATTATAGTATGTGTTGCTGTTTCACTGAACATCACAGTTCATTCTATAGTAGTATTGTGAAGTCTGCACCGAATAAACTTTAAATGTGAAGACTATTTTTTGCCAGTTTCGTTTACATTTTCCTTCTCGAAAGATCGTTGAAAAAAAATATGATTATCTATACATTCCATGCATGTGCCTAATCACGAGTCATAATAATATAATCATGATACAGAAGGTGAATCTGATGTCATGAATCTGACGATATCGTTGATATGTAAATCATATTTTGTATTGCATTTTTTTTTCAGGAGGTAAGTAGTCGGTATATAGTAGAGTAATATGTGCATTGCACAACGCAAATTGAATATCTAGTCGTAACTGAAATCCAAACTACCGAAATGTAAAAAAAGCTATCTTGGTTTTGCGTCAATCTTTCTTATTAACTTTACAGGATTAAAAGGCATCACCGCAACTGACAGTTCATTTTCAAAAAAGAAAGAAAGATCTAAGAAAAGAACCACTTTTCTATATACTATACGGTAACTGACAGTTCATTCATGTCTAACGTCTAAAGTATAAGATCTAAGAAGATACCAACATTATACGCTTCACCGCACATCCTCCTTTTCTTTGCAAGTGAACTTGAAGAAAGAGGAAGAAAAAGTGGACCAAGACTTACAAAGCCTTTTGTGACATTGTGGGCTGGGCGCGCGGGCAGTGAAAAGAACAGCGAATGGTGCTAATCTTCTTACCAGGCGCTTAAACGGTACCGTGGCATTGGCTTTGTCTTCATTCGCGTTGTGTTCCAGTCACCACGTTCATTGGCCACATGTCGTTTTAATTGATTGACGGCTGGGCCGCTATTCTTTCATCGATCTCTACAACTTCCAACGCTAAATAAACATATATATACGTATTAACCAGCTACAGTCAAACCTGTCTTAGTGTCCACCTGTCCATAGCAGCCAACCTGCCTACATTGGCCATAAAAAGTTATTCCTGACAGAGAAAAGCAATGCTATGAAACCTGTCTATAGAGGCCACCTGTCACTCTACAGAGGCCACTATTCATGTTTCCCTTAGGTGGTCACTATACACAGGTGTTACTGTATTCAATATGATCCGAACCTGCTTCAGCGTCCACCCTACTATTAAGGCCAGCCTGGCCAGGTAAAAAAAAATCAGCATTACTTATGGACGGACACATTTTCGCATACTAATCAGTGCGAGTAAAAAATATTTAAAAAACGAAACCGCAATTTGATAGCTTATAAATCCACAATTCTAAATATATATATATATTGATATTGGTATCATGTTAAAGCTTGGGATATTACCTTTGAAATGATATATCGCTTTACGCCTCACCGAACGCGACCTTAATATCCAAAGTCATGCAAAAACTACCCGTGTCCAAGTTTACAAAGGTCCAAATTAGGAACAACTTACCACTAGTAACATTGGACGATAAACTATCATTGAATTCCTTTAAAATCAAATTCAAGTTTCTTTATCAAATAATTCATAACTTCTGACAATTGTCATGTTTTAGTTATAATTTTGTTTAAATTGTATATGATTTGGTATTGCTGACAAGTATGACAAGTTGTCTTAACTGTATAGAATTGATTTTGACTGTTATTATTTTGTAACCAAGGGATCATACCCATAAGTTTGTATCAAAACTGCGTCTGACCCCTCCACATTATCTAAATGTTGTATATTCTTCTTACCTGTTCTTATTCTCTGTATATTCTGTAGTCTTTATAATGTTAATGTTGTTTTTGTTTTTTATAAATTTTACCTTGTATATATTTTTTTTTTTAAAGAGCAAAAAATCAATATTTTTGGTCAATTTCCTTTATGTTTGAATTGTACTATATGTTGTGGCTTTTAACGAACCGTGGAAATAAAATGTCCATAGGGGGAATTGTATTGAATTGAATAGCAATATTTATTGTATCCCTATACATTGTACATATAAATTAAAGGGATAGTACAGTTTGGGTCAAACTAAATTTTAGTAACCAAAACCTGCACGATCACATTACAAACTAATAGTTATAACTCCACCATGCTCGGAAGGTATACACAATAATTACAAACGACTAAGAAAAAAACGGTTATCATTTTTTTTTTAAAGAGCAGTTCAAACAGAAGAGGGTGCTCTCTAAAAACGCATTGGTTTCAACCATTTAAACAAATTGTGCATATTATAATGTATTCTTAAAATAATGATAGAGAGTTCATCAACGACTATTTGACTTTAATAAACCTCTTTTGAACATTTATGACAAAGTGTAAGCGTTTGTTTTGTCTGAAATCATCGAATAAATGTTGGATCTCACATTTATTCCATTTCAAATTTGCTCTGCATCATGCATGCATCATGATGTATCATGATACACGAACATAATGTTTTATGTACCCCCTAGAGCCGTTTGGCACATGATTATGTCAATAATACAACTTGATAACTTCAAATGGGGATTTCCTATAAACCCGTGTTATCGTCTGAATGGTACAATTAATGAACTCCTTTTGAGTTTTCAGGCACTTAGAAATGAAAGGGTACTGGGATTTTGATAATCAAACAATAATTTGGGTCCAAATAAAAGGTTGTTTAATAACCAGACGCGCGCTGTCATCTTGCGAACGCCTTGTGCACGGCGCAAAACACACACACGCTTAATCGTATACAGTGAGCACAAACTATAGCCTAGTTCAAAATGGCGAACCGCTATGCAGCATCCCAATGCGCACGAGGACCTTAACATCGTGATGAAATAGATATGACTCAAATAGAGTTATCGACATTCTTTACCATAATGTTTACTGCAAATCTACCCCACAGTAAAGCGATTACCTTGCGTGCTTAAAGGGATCTAATAACTTTGTTGACATGTACAAAAAGGGGTGAATTGTTGATAAAAATGTGTATGTTTGTAATGTGATATGTTCGCCGAGTAATGTGTGAAAATTTCACGTTAAATGGATGTTACATGGCCGAGTATAATGAGCAAAAATGCAAATGATATTCCCTAACTCATTGCACTGACTTTGTACACGAGTATGACTATCTAGTGGAGAGTTAAAAATCCGAACACTTCATTCGTATTTTAAACGAAAGAGAAATTTGAACAACCAAAACCTGTTGCATGCTTCTATAGTTGATACAACAACATCAAGGTATGAGAGAATCGCTAGAGCGTTCTAAGTAAGTTTTGTGGATTTTGACAATGTTACTAGATCCCTTTAACCACGCACACCCACACAGCCCACGAGTCACGCGTCAACGAAATCGGCGTATGAGAAACAAAAACTAATCGATAATTCGACTAACCCACTTCCGAAATATCTGACACGTAAAAACAATATCACGGTTTTTATCACCTTTTGTCTCTTCTGTTGGTCGGAAGTCAAGGAATTGATTCAATCATTGTACTATGTATATGCAGCCTTGGCAACAATTATTAGACCAAGCACTTTTTGAACAATTTGTTCGAAGTTTTACGCTATTTTGTCAATTGTATGATATTTTAAAGACAAACTAGTTAATAATATACCCAAAGGGGTATCCTCAATTGTTTTAGTGATACCTACCACATATTGTATGCCTTCAATTTGATTAAAAACATGAATTTTATACAAATTGTATGGGTTTTGTTCATTCCTTCCATGTACATTAAAGGTATGGGTTTTCCATACATTTGTTTAAACAAAGTGCAAAATTTGTTGATTTTCCCCTGCAAGTTGTGATTTTATCATAGACAGGTCTCCTCAGTTCCTAGTGTAACTTGTCTTAGCACTTTGATTCTTGGTGAGAGTTGCCAAGTGGCATAAAACTCTGTTGGAGAAGCAAATAATATTTGGATGCTGACTACCTGTGCTTTAGCAGTGTACCAGGATAGAATGTAACTTCACCTGGTCTTACTTCTTTGATAAGAGCGATTGACTGTCACTTGGCAACTCTAATCAATAATTAATTTACTCATGAACAAAGAATGGAAAGACATTTCTATGATATAAGCACTACTTGCAGAAAAAAATCATGAAATGTTCCACTATGCATTGAAAACGTGTGTATAAAACCCATGCGTTTTTCTGGTAAAAATCCATGCAAATATGCATGAAATTCTCGTTTTCTTCAAATTCAAGACATCAAATCTGTTGTAGGCATTCCTAATCCCATTGACTATACCCCCTTTGATATTTTATGAGCTTTTGTTTCTTTAAAATGTAATTAAATTGACAAAATAGTGTAAAACATCTCAAAAAATGAGCAAAAAGTGCTTGGTCTAATAATTATTTCCAAGGCTGTATACGTATATATTTATTTCTACACGAGCAATATAAGATGTCGAGAGACTTTCTAATTTACATCATTGGTATTTCGTTTGGATTTCGCAAAACTTGTTCAGACTGTCCCGTCTTCAACGTTGGTGGGGTAGTTCCACTTTTGTGTTTTGCACATAGAAATTTGAATGTTTTTGTTTGTGTACAGTCAGTGGCGGAGACAGAATGATTCGGGGCACTCATATTTTTGAGGGAGGGGAGGGGGGACATACCTTATCGTATTAAAAAAAACTTCCTCACAATTTTCCCCGTTATCTTGTTATTTATTTGTTTTGTCAAATCATCATTATTATTATTTTTTTGTTTTTTAATTTATTTATTTATTTTTTTTTTTTTGGGGGGGGGGGGGGGGGGGGGCAAGTGCAGTTAAATCTTTAACGACCCCATGTCTATAAAGACCACCTGACTTCAAAGGTCTACCAATGTTTCGACACGCCTATAAAAACAAATATTACGTGTTGATTATTTTGTCTATAAAGACCACCGTGCTCATATTATATCCAATAACACATTTTGTATCACCTGTTGGTAGTCTCAAAGCTTGTAAAGCGCGGGGCGGCGCGGATCGTCATTTAGGCTATATTTGTTTGTTCTGTTGGCTGTGTTCACAGCCTTGTTATAATATTGTTACGGTTGCATGAGGATGGAGGTGGTTGTAGTAGTATGTGCATGTGTGTGTTGGGGGGGGGGGGGGGGGGGGGGGGTGGTAGTGTTGGTAGTTCTAGTTGTAAATTGGGATCGTTAAAATGAAAACATATCCTTTCACGTAAACAAAAAAAAACTAAACTGCGACAAGTCTATACAGTAAATACACTGCAAGTAAATAGGACTCCATGCACAAATACAACGTGATCTCTTAATTATCTTTACTTTATTCATTTGTTTTTCTTCGAAAACGTCTATTACAATGTTCCCGACGGTAAAGCTTTACGACGACAGATCGATATCGATGGATTTGACAGTGATTTGCCTGTTAATGGTTTTACTCGTGATGGCGCTATACTACTTAACGCGTAAGAGCCATCATACTTATAATCGATGGTTAGATCAACATAAACAAAATACTCTGAGCCTAGTCTATCAGGTTATGTAAAGCAGCAATTTTTTTTGCTATAATCTTGGAAACAGTTTTTAATTTGGTCTAAATACATTACTGATGAGAAAAAGTGATGTTTCCATTTTTTATTTTTGGTCCCAGGGTGCATTTTGGCGATTTTTAAGATAATTAGCTAATTTGCATATTTGTGAAATAAGGTCAGGGGTCATTTTCTATCTAGGAATAGTACAATATTGATAAAAACTAGTATTCTAGGGTATTTTGAGGCAAGGATTCCATTTCCGGTGCTCGTTTGTAAGTGCTGTATAGGAAACACTCTGAAATCAAAGATGGCTTCCCCTAATTTGCATATTTATGAATATTATTGATTTTCAGTGGCTACAGCCCCTAATAAGCAATAATTCCAGATTATTATTTGTCAGTTATGTTCTAAGTATGTATTTAAGATATCAAAGATGAGTTACCATCATGGCAACCTCTAGCAATGCATATTATTTGTATTTTACCTAATTTGCATATTCCCCCAAATCGAGTATATTGGGAACCCGGCAAGTAAAAAAGACAAGTAATACCACTTTTCCAAGGTTTTAGGGGGCAACGAATCCATTCATGATACTTATTTACCTGTATCACCTCGGCAACCCACATACATTCAAGATGGCCGCAATTGTCATTTTAAAGTAAATAATGCTATTTGCTACTTAAACGGCATTTAATTGATAAAAGTATGATTTGCTTACTGTAAGCAAACAACTACATTGTGATTCAAATATTCTAGTTGCTCATTCCAATAATTAAAAGTCAAAACATTATAATATCAATCTAATATAACCGAAATAATATAGTCGTGTATCATAACATGTGTATTTTAGGGAGCAGTCATCTTGGATTTGAGATGGATGCCATGGTGATACAGGTAAATAAGTATCAAAAATGGACCTCGGCAAAATTGCAACACGGGATTTTTTTTTTCGGAATTCTGTTCAGGAAACTCCCCTTAACAACCAAAAAAAAAGTCCTAAGAAATCGAAGTTGCGGAAAGTGGTTTAATTTGCATAATTATAAAGATAATTAGCTAATTTGCATATTTCTGAAATGTGGTCAGGGGTCATTTTCTATCTAGGAATAGTACAATTATTGATAAAAACAATTATGCTAGGGTAATTTAGGCCAAGGAATCCATTAACGGTGCTCATTTGCATGTGTCGTATAGGCAACGCCCTAAAAACCAAGATGGCTGCCCCTAATTTGCATATTTATGAATATTAGTGGTTTGCAGTGGTTACAGCCTCTTATAAGCAATAATTCCAGATTAGTATGTTTCATTCATGTTCTAAATATGTAGTGATGCTATTTCAGATTAGTTGCCACCTTTGCAACTTCTATCAATGCATATAATTTGCATAATTGGGTTATTTACCTAATTTTCATATTCCCCCAAATTGAGTATATTGGGAACCCGGAAAGTAAAAATGACAAGTTATACCACTTTCCCAAGGTTTTTTGGGGCAACAAGTCCATTTTTTATACTTATTTCCATATAGCACCATGGCAACCTTCTTAAATCCAAGTATTGCTTATTAGAGGCTGTAGCCACTAAAACCCAATAATAATAAAAAATATGCAAATTAGGAAGCAGCCATCTTGGATTTCAGGGTTTTCTCCATATGGCACTCGCAAACGAGCACCGGAAATGGATTCCTTGCCCCAAAATACCTTAGAATATTTGTTTTAATTACTAGTGTACTATTCCTAGATAGAAAATGACCCCTGACCTTGTTTCACAATTATGCAAATTTGCTAATTATCTTTATAATGACCTTTAAACCACTTTCCGCAACTTCGATTTCTTAGGACTTTTTTTTTGGTTGTTAAGGGGAGTTTTCTGAACAGAATTCCGAAAAAAAAATCCCGTGTTGCAATTTTGCCGAGGTTACCCCCTTATATACAGTATGCTAGATTGACTGGACTACTAGCTTCGAGACAAATACGTTTTTGGAGAAATTTTTATGACCCTGATCAAAAGAATTGGGAAAAAATTCATGTTAATAATTTTAAATCCACGTATTCGTTCTTTTTATTTTAAATTATTTCATAGAGCAATAGCTTTAAATGAGTTTTGTTTAAAATAAAAAGAAAAGATTCCCCGAATTGTGCTTTTTGTAAAATAGCCCCAGAAACTTATACTCATTTGTTTGCTGAGTGTCCTGTGGTCAAGCCCATCTGGGATAAGACTATTAAGGTTATTGAAGAGAAGACAAAGCAAGCTTTGAACCCTACAACTTTTGAAAAAATGTTTGGTTTTGATAATGATTTGTTTCTTTTACTTAAATATTATATTTATATATGCAAATTCCAAAATAAATTACCATCCTTTGAAGGCTACAAAACATACACTGTTAGTAATAAGGATTTGGAATATAGTATTGCTAAAAAGAATAACAAGCTTGTCCTTCATTTTAAGAAATGGAAGTTTAAATTATGATCACTCAAAATATTGTTAATGATAATTTCATTGTCTGTAATATGTTATATTTTGTTATATCTATGCTTGAAGTATTAGTGTTGAAGATGACTGCCAACACACTAGCTACTGATTAGGCATCGCTGTAGGTTGTGCAATGCTTACTCAATCCTGGTTGTACTACACTTTTGTATTGTTATGTACATTGTATTGTATTGCTGTGTGCATCTACAGCATGCCTTTTCTAACGATATTTGGCCCATAGTTTCGAGAGAGTTTCCGTGACCCCCCGCTGGTCCCCCGTGCTCCTGCTGTCCGGGTGGCCTTTGCGTCTGTCCCGCCCCGAGGGTGGGGGCGGCTCCACTTTATTACAATGAGAAGGTGTTGCTTTCTGTGTATGTGTGTGTGTGGGGTGTGTGTGTGTGGGTGCGTGTGTGCAAGTGTGTGGGTGGGTGTGTGTGTGTTTGAGTGTGTGGTTTGGCTTCAGCCGACCAAGTGTGTAAACTACCACAGGGTTAATAATAACAATGTAGAGGTGGAGTCGGCCCCGTCGATGGAGCTGCGGGATGGATTCGATGGTTACTTGGTTGGCTTGTGCGCGGGGTGGCCGGTGGTCTGTTGCGGGTACTCTCCCAAGCTGCATTTGCTGCCAGTGTCTGAAATTGTGTGGTTTTTTTTTTTCTCTTTTTTAAAATTCATATTTGATTTTCCTTGTAATTTTTCCAATCTTTCTCAATCGTTTGTAAATATTATGATGTTGTTAATTCAATAAAACATATAAATATAGAAATAGTTCTCACACAAACGGAACTAAATTGAAATCAAAGCGCCAATTCATGCGGAAAACATTCAAGCACAGCATTGATACACACACGATGAACTACCCGCCCACGATCGATTCCGTACACACATTCTACACACAATCCAGTTTGTTGAAACCATTACATGTTTCTGCGCTGCTTAAAGGGGTAGTTTAGTTTTGGTAGAGAGGGCGCTGCACATCACAATTTTGTTGTGAGGTAATGAAAAACTGAGTGTCGAATTTGAGAGAACATACAATTTTAATGGCAGAATAAACTTTATTTGGTCAAAATCGGTCCAGAAACGGCTGAAATATCAATAAATATATCTGACCCTATAATTATTTGGGGCCCAAATAATTAAAAAAAAAAAAAATTTAAATTGAAAATGCTTACACTTTTTCAAAAATTTTCAAAAACGTTTTTAAAATAATTGTTGATGATCTCTCTATTAATCATTATTTCCACAAAACATCACATGCATAAGTTTGTATATAAAATGGTTGAAACCAATGCCTTTTTAGAGAGCGCCCTCTTGTGTTAATGATAATTTCATTGTCTGTAATATGTTATATTTTGTTATATCTATGCTTGAAGTATTAGTGTTGAAGATGACTGCCAACACACTAGCTACTGATTAGGCATCGCTGTAGGTTGTGCAATGCTTACTCAATCCTGGTTGTACTACACTTTTGTATTGTTATGTACATTGTATTGTATTGCTGTGTGCATCTGCAGCATGCCTTTTCTAACGATATTTGGCCCATAGTTTCGAGAGAGTTTCCGTGACCCCCCGCTGGTCCCCCGTGCTCCTGCTGTCCGGGTGGCCTTTGCGTCTGTCCCGCCCCGAGGGTGGGGGCGGCTCCACTTTATTACAATGAGAAGGTGTTGCTTTCTGTGTATGTGTGTGTGTGGGGTGTGTGTGTGTGGGTGCGTGTGTGCAAGTGTGTGGGTGGGTGTGTGTGTGTTTGAGTGTGTGGTTTGGCTTCAGCCGACCAAGTGTGTAAACTACCACAGGGTTAATAATAACAATGTAGAGGTGGAGTCGGCCCCGTCGATGGAGCTGCGGGATGGATTCGATGGTTACTTGGTTGGCTTGTGCGCGGGGTGGCCGGTGGTCTGTTGCGGGTACTCTCCCAAGCTGCATTTGCTGCCAGTGTCTGAAATTGTGTGTATTTTTTTTTTTCTCTTTTTAGGTGATACGTATATATACGTATCACCTATTGTTATTACTCAGCGGGGTGTTTCCACAATCGCACAATACTTCACGATCATCTCTGGCTTTGTGTATATAATTCGTGTCATGTTACAAGGCTCGATCTTGATAAGATCTTGTTCATAACATATCAAATTATCATGCGACATCATTTGATAACGCTACCACGATCCGTCGTCATTTCCCGCGGTCATTCTGATTTCATTCGACATCATTTTGATAACGCTATCACGATCCGTCTTTATTTCCCGCGGTCATTACGATCTCCAAATATACCGCAATTGTGGAAACACAATTATTAGGTGATACGTATATATACGTATCACCTATTGTTATTACTCAGCGGGGTGTTTCCACAATCGCACAATACTTCACGATCATCTCTGGCTTTGTGTATATAATTCGTGTCATGTTACAAGGCTCGATCTCGATAAGATCTTGTTCATAACATATCAAATTATCATGCGACATCATTTGATAACGCTACCACGATCCGTCGTCATTTCCCGCGGTCATTCCGATTTCATTCGACATCATTTTGATAACGCTATCACGATCTGTCTTTATTTCCCGCGGTCATTACGATCTCCAAATATACCGCAATTGTGGAAACACAATTATTAGGTGATACGTATAGCGTATCACGTATTGTTATTACTCAGCGGGGTGTTTCCACAATCGCACAATACTTCACGATCATCTCTGGCTTTGTGTATATAACTCGTGTCATGTTACAAGGCTCGATCTCGATAAGATCTTGTTCATAACATATCAAATTATCATGCGACATCATTTGATAACGCTACCACGATCCGTCGTCATTTCCCGCGGTCATTCCGATTTCATTCGACATCATTTTGATAACGCTATCACGATCCGTCTTTATTTCCCGCGGTCATTACGATCTCCAAATATACCGCAATTGTGGAAACACAATTATTAGGTGATACGTATAGCGTATCACGTATTGTTATTACTCAGCGGGGTGTTTCCACAATCGCACAATACTTCACGATCATCTCTGGCTTTGTGTATATAACTCGTGTCATGTTACAAGGCTCGATCTCGATAAGATCTTGTTCATAACATATCAAATTATCATGCGACATCATTTGATAACGCTACCACGATCCGTCGTCATTTCCCGCGGTCATTCCGATTTCATTCGACATCATTTTGATAACGCTATCACGATCCGTCTTTATTTCCCGCGGTCATTACGATCTCCAAATATACCGCAATTGTGGAAACACAATTATTAGGTGATACGTATAGCGTATCACGTATTGTTATTACTCAGCGGGGTGTTTCCACAATCGCACAATACTTCACGATCATCTCTGGCTTTGTGTATATAACTCGTGTCATGTTACAAGGCTCGATCTCGATAAGATCTTGTTCATAACATATCAAATTATCATGCGACATCATTTGATAACACTACCACGATCCGTCGTCATTTCCCGCGGTCATTCCGATTTCATTCGACATCATTTTGATAACGCTATCACGATCCGTCTTTATTTCCCGCGGTCATTACGATCTCCAAATATACCGCAATTGTGGAAACACAATTATTTTTATTCTTTTTCTTTGTACGTTTTTTGTGTCTCGTGTCTGTAAAATTTGGCTGGGGATATGATAATGAAACCTGGTGAACATAATAGACCTTGGTCCGACATTGTGCACCTGGGTAATGATTATGACGGTACTACTCTGTGACGTCATGGAGACGCCATTTTGTGAAATATTTCAACAGCCCATACCTTTCTTACGTAATGGTATATTTTCACCAAATTCTGTACATGGCAAGCTAAGTTCAAGGGCTATATAAAAATGTCGCACCCAAGGTCGTACGGACAACGACGGACGCGTACGCGCGCGTCAAAGGGTAAAAATCCTTGAAAAATTCTCAAATCAACCGGCGAACCAATTTTCCATACGTTTCAGGTCATTCCGAGCATTTCAAAATTTTGCGCGCGTGCGCGTTTGCGCGCGCGCTTTTTCACGCGTAGCGCGCACGGAACAAAAAAATGGCGTTTTTTTTTTTTGGAAACTGTTCCTAATACTTTCTATGATAAATTAAAACAGTTTCCAGATCTCCTCGACCAAAAACGCTCGAACAGGAGGGCGTAAAACTTTAAAATCCGCGAGTGCTGCTATGCACAAAATATGTACAAAATATGCCCTTTTTTAATTGATAATAATTTTTAAAATCCACGGGCGATTTTGTTAAAAATATTTTTCCTTGCAGACGAATGAGTTGTAGATACAACGTCATGCATCCTTATCGCCAACCAAACCTCATTATGTAATCATATGACCATGAGAAGTTAACATTAGCAGTTTTCAACGATTTTATCATTTGCGATTATGTATATATCGTGTTTGGATTCCGATATCTCGGTCAATTCTGCTTGAATCTGTCCCAAGTTTTGATATCTTGTAGCTGGGACGATCCTGAACAATTACTATCTCTTTCCGATCGGAAATGTGCCGATGCGCGCGTGCTACACATGAAATCCGCGCGTGCTGCCATATGTAAAATATGTGAAAATGTGGTAAAAACATGCCCTGTACAATTGATCATAAATTTGAAAATCCATGTTCAGTATTTTGGTTGTTGTGTATTCGTGACAGAGTATGAGTTGTAGATATGGTGCGATATTCAAAAATCGCCAATCGGACATCGTGACGTCATCAATTTGCCATGAAAAGCGAAAATTACATTTTGATTGATTTCATAAATTTTGTGTTATGTTTTGAAGGTGCAGTTGTGTGTCTATCTCCTTCGATTCTGGTCGAATACGTCTACAATTTTGATATGCTGTAGCGGAGATCTGGAGGAAAAATAATGTGTTCCTATTATGTTGCTCAAATAATGGAAACATTTGTTTTCCCTCTATTGCAATGTATAGCATACAAATAATTCAAGATATTCCCAGTAAGCCGTTATATATCTTTTGTTTCATAACTTATGGCGTTTTTAATTAGATGTTTGAAAACAGTAATTGATTCTCAATACAGCGCACATCAAATTTATGCATATAATGCGTTGCCAATTAACGAGACCAGAACACCCTCCCCAATGTTAGGGTCTTCACCCTCATACTACATCATATAATTTTATGAAACGCCCCTCCTTCCAGTAACGGTCAAAATAGTCTCTCACCCCTAGCATTTGTGCGTAGTAATCCCTATTAGTGCTGCAATAATGGGGAGGGAATTTTGACTCATACTAACTGTACGTAGCAAGGTTCTTCCAATGCATACAAAACAATAGTGGATGTGTGTGAGAGGGTGATGGATGACCAAGGGTGGAAAGGTCTGGACAATGTTTACAGGATCTAGCCAGTGGTGTGAGTTGTGGAATGTTGATGAATAAATAGAGAGAATGACACAAAGTAAGAGAGAATGACAGAATATAAGAGTGGAATGATAAGATGATGATGGTACAATTTAGAGTACGATACTGCATAATCAAATAATATTCTTCAGGATATCACACTCCTCCCCCTTTAGATTTTTACTTCAAATTATGTGGACGCATTATAGGTCTGATGGTGTGTAGTCTTATCGTTCAGGCTCATGAAGGTATATTAGTTTGTGTTGTACATACTACATAGACTTCACTTTTAGTAGTAAATGCAACTTGATTGTGTGAAATTAAATAATTATCAAAAGTGTCTGGAACATAAAGAATAAATATGACGACGACTACTTCTGATGATAGTGGCGTACTCAGGATTTTTCAAGGGGGGGGGGGGTTATTTCGTCAACCAACATTTTCAAGGGGGGGGGGGGGGTGGGTGTCGGTAAATTTTTTTCGAGGGGGGAGGGGTGTCGGTGAAGATTTGTGAGGCGGGGGGGGGGGGGTGGCACTGAAGATCTTTTCGAGGGGGTGTAGTTGGGGATTTGTTTTCGAAGGGGGAGGGGTTGTCGGTGAATATTTTTTGAGGGGGGTGTCGGTAAAGGTTTTGTTTGAGGGGTGTCAGTGAACATTATTTGAGGGGGTTGTCAGTGAAGATTTTCATCGGGGGGGGGGGGGGTGTTGGTGAAGATTGTTTTGTTGATGCGGGTGTCAGTGAAGATTTTCTAGGGGGGTTGTAGGTGAGGATTTTATCGGGAGGGGGGTTGTTGGTGTTGATTTTTTTTGAGGGGGTTGTCGGTGAAGATTTTTTGGGGGGGTGTGTCAGTGAGAATTATTTGAGGGGGGTGTCGGTGAAGATTTTTCTCGGGGGGGGGGGTGTTGATGAAGATTTGTTGAGGGGGGTGTAGGCGAAATTTTGTTGATGGGGTAGTCTGAGAGAATTATTTGAGGGGGATTTCGGTGAACATTTTTCTCAGGGGGGGCGGTGTTGGTGAAGATTTTTTTTTTATGGGGGGGGGGGGGGAGGGGGGTGTTGGTGAAGATTATTCAAGGGGTATAAGGTCAAAGGTCAAAGGTCATACGTATCACCTAATTCGTCACAGTGACGAATTTCATGTCTAGTTAGGTGATACGTATAGCGTATCACGTATTGTTATTACTCAGCGGGGTGTTTCCACAATCGCACAATACTTCACGATCATCTCTGGCTTTGTGTATATAACTCGTGTCATGTTACAAGGCTCGATCTCGATAAGATCTTGTTCATAACATATCAAATTATCATGCGACATCATTTGATAACGCTACCACGATCCGTCGTCATTTCCCGCGGTCATTCCGATTTCATTCGACATCATTTTGATAACGCTATCACGATCCGTCTTTATTTCCCGCGGTCATTACGATCTCCAAATATACCGCAATTGTGGAAACACAATTATTAGGTGATACGTATAGCGTATCACGTATTGTTATTACTCAGCGGGGTGTTTCCACAATCGCACAATACTTCACGATCATCTCTGGCTTTGTGTATATAACTCGTGTCATGTTACAAGGCTCGATCTCGATAAGATCTTGTTCATAACATATCAAATTATCATGCGACATCATTTGATAACGCTACCACGATCCGTCGTCATTTCCCGCGGTCATTCCGATTTCATTCGACATCATTTTGATAACGCTATCACGATCCGTCTTTATTTCCCGCGGTCATTACGATCTCCAAATATACCGCAATTGTGGAAACACAATTATTTTTATTCTTTTTCTTTGCACGTTTTTTGTGTCTCGTGTCTGTAAAATTTGGCTGGGGATATGATAATGAAACCTGGTGAACATAATAGACCTTGGTCCGACATTGTGCACCTGGGTAATGATTATGACGGTACTACTCTGTGACGTCATGGAGACGCCATTTTGTGAAATATTTCAACAGCCCATACCTTTCTTATGTAATGGTATATTTTCACCAAATTCTGTACATGGCAAGCTAAGTTCAAGGGCTATATAAAAATGTCGCACCCAAGGTCGTACGGACAACGACGGACGCGTACGCGCGCGTCAAAGGGTAAAAATCCTTGAAAAATTCTCAAATCAACCGGCGAACCAATTTTCCATACGTTCCAGGTCATTCCGAGCATTTCAAAATTTTGCGCGCGTGCGCGTTTGCGCGCGCGCTTTTTCACGCGTAGCGCGCACGGAACAAAAAAATGGCGTGTTTTTTTTTGGAAACTGTTCCCAATACTTTCTATGATAAATTAAAACAGTTCCCAGATCTCCTCGACCAAAAACGCTCGAACAGGAGGGCGTAAAACTTTAAAATCCGCGAGTGCTGCTATGCACAAAATATGTACAAAATATGCACTTTTTTAATTGATAATAATTTTTAAAATCCACGGGCAATTTTGTTAAAAATATTTTTCCTTGCAGACGAATGAGTTGTAGATACAACGTCATGCATCCTTATTGCCAACCAAACCTCATTATGTAATCATATGACCATGAGAAGTTAACATTACCAGTTTTCAACGATTTTATCATTTGCGATTATGTGTATATCGTGTTTGGATTCCGATATCTCGGTCAATTCTGCTTGAATCTGTCCCAAGTTTTGATATCTTGTAGCTGGGACGATTCTGAACAATTACTTTTTCTTTCCGACCGGAAATGTGCCGATGCGCGCGTGCTACACATGAAATCCGCGCGTGCTGCCATATGTAAAATATGTGAAAATGTGGTAAAAACATGCCCTGTTCAATTGATCATAAATTTGAAAATCCATGTTCAGTATTTTGGTCGTTATGTTTTCGTGATAGAGTATGAGTTGTAGGTATAGTGCGATATTCAAAGTTCGCAAACCGGACATCATGACGTCATCAAATTGCCATGAAAAGCGAAAATTTAATTTTGATTGATTTCATAAATTTTGTATTATGTTTGGAAGGTGCAGTTGTGCTTCTATCTCCTTCGATTCCGCTCGAATACGTCTACAATTTTGATATGTTGTAGAGGAGATATTGAGGAAAAATAATATGTTCCTATTAATTTGCTCAAATAATGGCAACATTTGTTTTTCCTTTATTGCAATTTATCATACAAATATTTCAATAAATTCCAGGTAAGCCGTTATATTTCTTTTGTTTCGTAACTTATGGCGTTTTTAATTAGATGTTTGAAAACAGTAATTGATTCTCAATACAGCGCACATCAAATTTATCCATATAATGCGTTGCCAATTAACGAGACCAGAACACCCTCCCCAATGTTAGGGTCTTCGCCCTCATACTACATCATACAATTTTATGAAACGCCCCTCCTTCCAGTAACGGTCAAAATAGTCTCTCACCCCTAGCATTTGTGCGTAGTAATCCCTATTAGTGCTGCAATAATGGGGAGGGAATTTTGACTCATACTAACTGTACGTAGCAAGGTTCTTCCAATGCATACAAAACAATAGTGGATGTGTGTGAGAGGGTGGGGATGACCAAGGGTGGAAAGGTCTGGACAATGTTTACAGGATCTAGCCAGTGGTGTGAGTTGTGGAATGTTGATGAATAAATAGAGAGAATGACACAAAGTAAGAGAGAATGACAGAATATAAGAGTGGAATGATAAGATGATGATGGTACAATTTAGAGTACGATACTGCATAATCAAATAATATTCTTCAGGATATCACACTCCTCCCCCCTTTAGATTTTTACTTCAAATTATGTGGACGCATTATAGGTCTGATGGTGTGTAGTCTTATCGTTCAGGCCCATGAAGGTATATTAGTTTGTGTTGTACATACTACATAGACTTCACTTTTAGTAGTAAATGCAACTTGATTGTGTGAAATTAAATAATTATCAAAAGTGTCTGGAACATAAAGAATAAATATGACGACGACTACTTCTGATGATAGTGGCGTACTCAGGATTTTTCAAGGGGGGGGGGGGGGTTATTTCGTCAACCAACATTTTCAAGGGGGGGGGGGGTGGGTTTCGGTAAATTTTTTTCGAGGGGGGAGGGGTGTCGGTGAAGATTTGTGAGGCGGGTGGGGGGTGGCACTGAAGATCTTTTCGAGGGGGTGTAGTTGGGGATTTGTTTTCGAAGGGGGAGGGGTTGTCGGTGAATATTTTTTGAGGGGGGTGTCGGTAAAGATTTTGTTTGAGGGGTGTCAGTGAACATTATTTGAGGGGGTCGTCAGTGAAGATTTTCATCGGGGGGGGGGGGGGGGGGTGTTGGTGAAGATTGTTTCTCGGGGGGGGGGGGTGTTGATGAAGATTTGTTGAGGGGGGTGTAGGCGAAATTTTGTTGATGGGGTAGTCTGAGAGAATTATTTGAGGGGGATTTCGGTGAACATTTTTCTCAGGGGGGGCGGTGTTGGTGAAGATTTTTTTTTATGGAGGGGGGAGGGGGGTGTTGGTGAAGATTATTCAAGGGGTCTAAGGTCAAAGGTCAAAGGTCATACGTATCACCTAATTCGTCACAGTGACGAATTTCATGTCTAGTTTTAATTTTTTTTTATAACCAATTGATTTCCAATATAACGTTCTCCGTAAGTTTCTATCCAAAGTAATAAATTGACTAATATAATTAAGACAAGAGTAGCGCATGCAGTTGATTTTCCGCACCAGGGCTTGCTAAGCTCAGTCGGTAGAGCACCGGTCTATCAATCCAGAGGTCCCGGGTTCGAATCCATGAGAAACCCTATTTTCTTTGCTCTTTTTAGAAGCGGTGTCCTGCTTGGTCTATTAAATAGAGCACAGCTCTTTGCACAATATCGGCGTGGGTTCGAAACCTAGCTATAGGCTGCGTCTCTCGGATGGTGACGTTAAGGGTGGTCAGATACTCAAAATAATCATAATTGGTTGAGCGCCTTTGTAAAAAAGCAAATCACCAACCAAGATACAAATCCTGCACAATATTAGTGTCAATCATAACATTTCACCTCATTATTATGGGCAACAATGTAATCATAAAAGGCCGGGTGTGCCAATTGCTATGCATAATTGAGCAATCCTTTACGTTGACATTACTCTATATAATACACACCACGGCGCACCTTAGCTATAGAACTGTGGCCGTGGGTGTCTTCGTCTGTTTTGTTTGTTTGTTTGTTTATTTCCGAAATCACAACAATAAGTGCAACGGGGGATTGACCCAATTCAGCAGAATAAAAAAAATGACAAAACCGCTGTTCTTCATTGGGGTCTGTAATGATTCGTTTCTAGTTTCTTTATAGAATAACAATACTGTGAGCATTTATTTGAAATGTTGCTAAGAGGATTTTCAAGCCAAATGTTTCATTCGATTCAAGTCGATTTTTATTAAAGATACTTTATAAAGGATTTTATTTAAGAAAACAAACATTTTAATTAGTGCAACATTTTAATTAGTGTGTGTGACATGCACAGCTTCGAAAATACACTACTACTAGATCCAAAAACATTACCTACTACATTATAAATACATTTTTTACAGTAGGAAACCAAACGTAATACATGTATACAGTAGGTAACCAAACGTAAAACATCTCACAATCCTACCATTTCAAATGGATAACCTTTGTAACCGACGTTATACTATATGGAAAATATTGTCCACTTAATTCGATCATTGACATTATTATTTACACGCACCCACGAAGTATACATTGGTTGGCACAAAGTTTGCTTTGTCATCAATTGATTCCCAAATTTAATATGTACATAATTATTTAAGAAAGAGTGCCCTTTCAATAAGTGCTGCGAAGTAACGAATAATCCTTCATGTACATTTATACTTAGCGATCCAGATGGTTTGTTTAAATTGCTAATTTAACAACTGTTCTCAAGTCAAAAGTCTGTTAAACATCTAAGAGTTTCGACATTTAAAGGGATCTCGTAACTTTATTGAGAAGTGCAACATCTGTAGAAGATTTGATAAACTGTGTATTTAAGTAATTTCATGACATATATCCCCCGATGTAAATGTATGTTTGAACATTTTACGGTAAATAAACGTCATATGAACGAATTATGAACGAAAATGCAAAGTAATTCGGGTTTTCATTGCATTGACTTTGTACTAACTAGTTCAATAAATCTGAGCACTTCAATCACATATTATTATAATCACTTATTATTGGTAATACGAATGCACTGAGCATAGCCGTAGGAGAACATTCTTTTCGGGGGGGGGGGGGGGGGGCTGAAGTATATGACATAGCTTTGCCCGAATATGGCTGTTTTCAAAACTCCAGGGGGGCTGCAGCCCCAAGCCCCGCATCCTACGCCTATGAGTCAATGAGGTATGTCAGAACCGTTAGAGTTCCAATACAGTTTTAAGGATTTCGACAATGTTACTAGATCCCTTTAACATACATTGATCTTATTATACCTATGTCATAATTATGATAGGAACGTGTACAAACATGAAGACAAATACTGGTAGGTAAGTTAAACTTGACCAACAAAATTTATGGTCGGTAGTGTTTTAATTGCGTCTTCTGTTTGATTGACACATATCTTCGATCAAAACAACTTAACGAGTTTAGCAATACAAATTAAGGGCCATACGTTCACATGTTAAAGGGATAGTTGAGTTTGGGTATAGAGGGCGCTACACAAAATATTTTTTTGTGAGATAATGAAAAACTGAGTGTCAAATTCGAAAGAGCATACAATTTTAATGTCAGAATAAACTTTATTTGATCAAAATCGGTTTAGAAATGGCAGAAATATCCATAAACATAACCATTTGTAATAAATGTGGGCCCCACATTTATTCGATAACTTTGAACCAGCCGTTAAATTTTTTTTAATGCTTCCTTTTTTTTACAAAAGAGGTTTATTTTTTGTATAGCTCTTGATTACATCTCTATCTAATCACTATTTCAACAAAACTCCACATGCACAATATTTTATTTAAAATGGTTCAAACCGATGAGTGTTCAGAGAGCGCCCTCTTGAGTTTTAACGGCTCTTTTTAAAAATGATAACAGGCTTTTTACTTCGTCATTTGTAATTTTGCATTCCTTTCGAGCATGGTGGGGTTTTAACTATTAGTTTGTAATGTAATGGTGCAGGTTTTGGTTACTAAAATTCAGTTTGACTAAAACTGTACTCTGTTTACCAGAACTCAACTATCCCTTTAATATCATTTAATTATACATGTATTATGTTCTTTATACAATGACAAACCACATTCTTGCAATTTACGTATGTAGATTTTTTTTTTAAGAGATCCAAATTATTTCTAAAAAGACAAGATTTCACACTTCACTCCGTTCAAAACATCTTTAAAACAGAGCATTCTACACGAATTTGAATAGGAGCCCACATCAAATATTGAGAAACGGCCGATCGACGCTGCAGCCAATCTCAGTCGACTCAGCAGCCTAGCGGAGAGCGGCATCACATGACACAGTTGACGTGGCAGCCAATCAGAGAGCGGCAATACACGACACAGTCGACTCCGTAGCCAATCAGAGCAGTCAGATCGAAAAGCGGGTGTATCCTAGCCACGACGTGCTGACCACGCCTTAACAGCGGGGAAGGGCTTGCAACGAATGGTCACGTATCACGTATACGTTTTGCGCTATTTCGTGAAACAGGTGACCCTAATTTACGAAGTGTAGGGCCTACCATTCATTGTTTTCCACGCCGGTAAAACACAAATCGCGTTTACCAAAATGTGACGTGAGTGTTTAATCAAGATTTTTAAAATTGCAAGCGCTTGTTACTAAGAATAGACAAACATGCACAAACGGGTTAAAAATGGTCGACGAAAATGCCGAAACCCCTTATCAAATCATTATGTTTATGAAATTTCTGTGCATAATTCAGAGTAATCTGAGACGATAATATGCAGTTCTGTCATTTAGTAAATGTACAACCATACCATATGCATTATTTGTCTTGTTATTAGAATAATTCTAAAGACGTGTCACGGGTGTCGTGCGTGAATTTTGACAAATGTTGCAGCGTACCATTCACTCCGCATTATGCCAGAAGTTGCCGCGATCTTAGTCTGCGTGTGGCCGATAACGGTGTGGTATGTGCCTGCTGGTTTACACATTGATACAGTGTCGTACTCAGGATTTTTTCAAGGGGGTGGGAGGGGGGGGGGGGGGGGTACTTCGTCAGCCAAATTTCTGTAAGCGGGGGAGGGGGGGGGGGGGGGGGGGTGTCCGTTGAACATTTTCGAATCCGAGACCAAGTACCTTCAAAATGTTCGAGGCGAGACCAGGACCAGTCAAAGATTTTCGAGGGCGAGACCGGGACTATTGGTTGAGAATCCTGTAAGTGGGAGGGGGGGGGGGGGGGGGTGTTCATAGAAAATTTTCAAAGCCGAGGCCGAGTACATTTACAATTTTCGAGGCCGAGACCAAGACCACTGGTTGAGAATCCTGTAAGCGGGGGGGGGGGGGGGGGGGGGGGTGGGGTGGGGTGGGGGGGGGGGGTGTCTGTTGAAAATGTTCGAATCCGAGACCAAGTACCTTCAAAATGTTCGAGGCGAGACCAGGACCAGTCAATCAATCAATCAATCAATCAATCAATCAATCAATCAATCAATCAATCAATCAATCAATCAATTAAATAAATTAAATCATATGACATCCGAACTAGCTACGTGTAACTGGTATAAGTAGGACTGGTTCTCGGTTGAATTTAAACCGAGAATTGGTCTCTTCTCAACGACAATTAACTTTTTCTTTTTTTTACGCAAGCGCCAGTTTACGTGAGCTTTCGTGGATTGCATATAGTATATCAACAAACTGTTCGAGGCGAGACCAGGACCAGTCAATCAATCAATCAATCAATCAATCAATCAATCAATCAATCAATCAATCAATCAATCAAACCAATCAATCAATCAATTTAATAAATTAAATCATATGACATCCGAACTAGCTACGTGTAGCTGGTATGAATTTAAACCGAGAATTGGTCTCTTCTCAACGACAATTAACTTTTTTCTTTTTTTTACGCAAGCGCCAGTTTACGTGAGCTTTCGTGGATTGCATATAGTATATCAACAAACTGTTGGGTCACGTAACCCAACACTTCGTAGAATTGGGTGACCTGTTTCACGAAGGGGCGCAAAACGTGAACGTGAACGCGATACGTAATACGTGACCGTTCGTTGCAAGCCGTGGGGAAGTTCCATGGGGATCTATTTTTTTCGGAGACTGGAATAATACTTGGCACAGTCGATACAACCAATCAGAGAAGGGTCTGTTCGGTCGTGTCGGTCAGCCGTCGGTTCGTGAACGTATAGATAAGCAGACCGAGCAGGGTATACGAATAATGTTAAGATTAGCCACATAGTAACCACTCCTACCGAGAGGGGCGGGTCGACGGGGATCCAATCAGTGAGCGGTATTTGTTCTGCATAACCGGGCGCAGTCGATGTAGCCAATGAGATAACGGTATCTTGCGCGCAGGCGTCGATTCATCAATGCATAGACGAGTGGATCGAGTAGAGAGTTGGTGTACCCTAGCCACATACTGACCACGCCCAACCAGTGGGGAGAGTGGATAGGAAGAAAGCAGGAGTGAATGATGAAGTATGGTGTCCAACAGACAAACGTAGTCAGGACCAAGAGAATACCTAGTCAGGGAGAACAAACACAAATATAGTGAATGAAAACATGAGAACATGCATTACACAACCGGTGCTTTCATCGTATAGACATTTATGATCTCATGTTTATATGCCTAGCCTTGATAAATTTTGATTTCCTGGCGTACTGAATAACATTTTCACATTCTGAACGTCTGCTTTGATATACTTTTCAGCGGATAAATTTCTTAATTCGGTATTTTACCTGTCATGGCTATTTGTTTGTCCACGCTAAGTTTGTTGAGTCTTGCCAGAACATTCTTCGCCCTCTTCTTCGCAGCGTCATCAGCCGTCCGTCCACTATGTCGTTCAGACAGGACATCTGCAGCATCACCTGACCCCGATGGTTGGTTGTTCGCGTCATCTGACGCATCATCATCTGTTGACCCGGAAACGATGTTGACGGAGCCAGTCATTCCACCGGTGCTAGGAATATAAGATTGCCCAACACCCGAGTCACCTGGCATGTCTGGTGGGTCATCGGTCAATTTCACTGTTGGGCTGATACTTATGGTGTCTATTGAAATGTTGCCAACTCCACTTTCTAACGTCGTCCCAGAGGTGATGGCGCCTGATTTATTTCCTCTCAGTGCAACTTGATGAGACTTCATCTGAAGCTCCTGGCGACGGATCTTCAACATGACGCTAAAGTAGCAGAAGGCCATGACGGGGACGGTTATACCGAAGATATAGGTGAACCATATGATAAAGTAGAGACATGCATCCCAGGCCGGGGAGCAGTGGTGAGTGAGCGGGTGGTACCGGAAGTCAGATAGGACCTCAAAGGTCGGAGGGATGACGTTGATGATCGGGAGAGCCCAGCAGAAGACAACGAGAGCGATGGCGCGGCGCTTGGTCGGAGGGAAGCGGGTTGACCAGCACACAGTGAGGTAGCGGTCCAGAGAGATGGCCAGAATGGTTGTGAAGTTACCGAAGGTGAACAGGGTAGCACCGAATCCATTAATCTGAAATAGAAACGCACAATCTGTTTTTCATGGAAACATTACATAATTAGAAATAGATAATGAGACTGATGGTCATAACGAAAGTTTTTTTTCTCTCGAATATTTGGTTGTCAAAATGACATTAAGATAGTGGTCCAGCATGTCCGGGGGATGGGTAGAATCATAATGAATTTACAAAACGCTCTAATGTACAGCCGTTTGGTTACTAGTATACCAAATTACAAGATACACGAGATAAAGAAATGTAAATCAAGGTACAGTAACCTAAATCCTTTCTACGCTCAACGTAAACTGCTGAAGGAGGTTAAGGTGAACAATCATGGTCTGGGTCTGAGGGGAGATGGCAACATCTTCATAAATAAGAACCTGCTTGCCGCGACAAAATAGCTATTGTACAAGGCCAACAGGACAAGAAAGGCAAAGGGGCACCGTTTCCTGTGGACGTCTATCGGCAAAATCCTTGTCAAGAAGTCTGCGGAGACACCAGCCATCGTCATCTCTTCTGAGGCTGATCTTGCATAGATTAACTAAAACTTTCAAACAACAGAATGCAGAATACAACTTTATGGTCATGTTTGATCATACAGAGGCTCTGTTAAAGGGGTAGTTCAGTTTTTGTATAGAGGGCGCTGCACGAAATAATTAATTGTGAGATAATGAAAAACTGAGTGCAAAATTTGAAAGAGCATACAATTTTAATGAAGAATAAACTTCATTTGCTCAAAATTGGTTCAGAAACGGCTGAAATATTAATAAATATATCCGATCTGAATAAATCTGGGGCCCAGATTTATTCGATGATTTAAATTTTTGCTTTAAATGCTTACACTTTTTCAAAAATGTTCAAGAGAGGTTTTTTTTTAGATAGTTGTTGATGATCTCTCTATTTAATCATTATTCCAACAAAACATCACATGCATATTTTTGTATGAAAAATGGTTGAAACCTATATCAAGAGCGCCATCTTGTGTTTTAATGGCTCTTTTTGAAGATAACAGGCTTTTAGTTAGTCGTTAGTAATATTATATACCTTTCGAGCAGGGCGGAGTTATAACTATTAGTGTGTAATGTTTTTTTGCAGGTTTTGGTTACTAAAGCTCAGCCTTACCAAAACTGTACTACCCCTTTAACATCATGCCACTGTTTTAATCTCAGCCCAGAAGAAGCCCAGAAGAAGCCTGTCACATATTAATATTCGATCCCTAAATACAAATTCTGATCACTTTAACCTTTTTATGATTCTTTGCTGAAGCATAAATTTTTATTTTAGTAATTTTTGCCTTTCAGAACTTTGGCAACTACCTGAGGATGCTAGATTTGGAATAAATGGTTATAACTTATAAGTCGTGTAGCTGGCAGAGGAGGAGGCGTTGCTGCGTATATTAACATTAAAGGGCATCAAGCGTGGGGATGCTACACAGCGGGTAGCCATTTTGAACTAGGCTAGTTTGCGCGCACCGCATGACACTGAGCTAACGTGCATCACGCGCCGTGCGCAACACGTGCGCAAGATGGCGCCGCGCATCTTTTTTGACGAATCTGAACTACCTTTAAGTCTGATTTAATTTATGAGATTGTTGACATGTATGTGCACCATGCCGAGTCTGTGTGGATTAATCTTCATGTGGATGACAAGATTTTTGTTGTAGGCATTATTTATTGGAAACCTAATACATGCACACTTGAAAGAATTTCAAGAAAGTTTGGTTGATACATTATATAAATTGAAGTTGGATAGACGTCATTGTGTGTTAATGGGTGATTTTCATATTGATTTGCTCAATATATCTCACAATGTAGTTGATGAATTGCTTTGGTTTAGAACAGATTATTGCTTAATCAACTCACAAACTGAGTTTACAGAAACTTTGATAGATCACATTTATACAAATTATAGTGCTGGTAATAAGTATGCAGGTATGGTATTGCCGGATCTATCAGATCACTTCCCTATATAATGCTTTCTTTGAAAGTATGAGTTGAAGGAACGTGTTAGGATGTTCAGTAAAAGTACGAGATTATAGATATGTTGATAAGGCGAAGGTTATTGATGACCTTGCAGGTACATCTCGGCAAGAAGTATATAGAGATGTGGATAGTGCTTATGATTGTTTTAAAGTATTTGGAAATGTTTGTGATGAATATGCCCCATTTGTGGATAGGAAAAATAAGAAGAATGTAAGTAAACCTTGGATTACAAAGCCAATAATGAAATGCGTAAAACGCAAACATAAACTTGACTCTATTGCAAGGTTTTAGAATCTACATTTAATACTAATGCTTAAAATAAGTATAAGGGGTATAGGAATTTGCTAAATTCTGTTTTAAGGAATGCCAATAAGTTATATTATATTCCACTTACCGGTACTAATAATCTTGCTCTACGATTGGTCAAAAGTTAATCACGTGATGAAACATAGTTTCGCCCATCATTGGTGGGAGAAGAAAACTTCGTTACACTGTGTAGATATCTCGGGTGAAAGTGCGTTGCACTCACTAGATAATTGATAACGTACTATCTACACCCCGCGGTTGCATTGAATTGCTGTGGAGAGTGTGTATTCAAATTCCGTACAAAATGCAGCACACCTACCTTACGGTACCGGGTACGGTAGGTCTGCTTAATTTAGTACGGGATTTGAATAGCCACACACTGCACGGTCAATTCAATGCAACCGCGGATGTGTGGCGCGAATTACAAATGTAATGCGTACACTGTATGTATCGTACACCGTTTGCCATGACTCTATTTGACGTTTAGACTTTAGAACGTTGACTTTTGAGTTGGAGTTGGAGTTCACTTTCAAGTGCTAGCCAATAGGCTATGGAATTTTCATGGAGTTAATTGGAATAGCATTGTTGGTAAGTATATCAAAGTCTAGTACCGGTAACAGTGATAGTGTTAGAACTAGGCCTAAACATTAAAAACAGTAAGATTGTCTTTCTCGTAGACCCTACCAGTGAAATGTTTCCAACGTGGAATATAAAGCAAATAATCACCTTTTGGTTTCAGGCGATGGCAAACCATCACTTCCTCGGCGATCTGAATGTATACGCTATCTTTCCTCAGCTTCGCTTCGGAAAGATAGCTACATCCAGATCACCTTGGAAGTGATAGTTCGTCCCATCACCTTCACCAACGGTAATTATTTGCTTATTATGGTCGTATGTTAAAAAAGTGTGAGGGTAATTCGGGTAAAACATGGGAAAAGGTAAATGAATTGCTTGGTAAACAGGATCAGACTAGGAAAGTTGTTGATACATTGCAAGTTGAAGTAAATGGAACACTTCAGGATATAAAGAGCCCCAGGTAATAGTTGAATTTTGTAATGATTTCTTTGTGTCGGTTGGGCCACGGTTGGCAGAAAAGATTGATGAGTTGCAATGTGAACATATAGTAATAAGGATAGGAGAACCTCTTAGAAATTCCTTGTATTGGTCACCAATTACTCATGCTGGGGGTGGAATTGTGATTTTGAACTGCGATATGAAAACGTCATGTGGTTGTGATAATATTCCTGTTAATCTATTGAAAGATGGTGTGTGTCACAACCACTCTCGTATATTTTTAACATGTCATTTCAATTGGGTGTCTTCCTGCGTTCTTTGAAGATAGCCAGAGTCAGTCCTGTGAATAAGAAAGGTACAAGAATTGATCCCGGTAATTGTAGGCCTATATCAGTTTTACTTATATTAAGTAAAGTTTTTGAGAAGTTAGTGAATATTCGTTTAGATAAATATTTGGGAAAATATGATTTATTTTATAAACATCAGTATGGATTCAGGGAAAAGCATAGTAAAAAGTTATCGTTGATTAGTCTAATAAATCAGTTAATTCAATTTCAAGATTAAGGGCGAGTTACTGTATGTGTCTTTGTTGATTTCGCTAAAACATTTGATACAATAAATCATGATAATACTCTTAGGCAAGTTCGAAAATTATGGTGTACGAGGAACTCAATTGAATTGTTTTCATGATTATTTAAGTGACCGTCGTCAGTTTATGCATCATAATGGTTCCGCTTCTGCCATGTCTTCAATTAACATGATTAAATGTGGGGTGCCCCATGGATCTGTTTTAGGCTTTTTAAAATGTACATTAATGATTTGCCTAGATCATCAGACTACTTTAATTTTAGACTCTTTGCAGATAACTCTAATATTTGTCATTCTTTCTTACCTAATCAAACATATATTAATTGATTGGAAATAACTGATAATTTAAAACACATTGGTCAATGGTGTGATGCAAATAAGATTAATATTAATATAAAGAAAACTAATTTTAGGATTATTAAGCCAAAGAGAAAAAAGAGTCATATTGTTAGAGTTGTAAAAATAAAAAAATGAGTTATTAAATGAAGTACAAATATCTCTTTTTGTTGGAATATACATTTTGATAGGCATTTGATTTGGAATGAACATATAAATAACTTATGCTCTGTACTTCGTAGGAAAGCAGGAATGTTGTATAGACTAAGATACCTTGTTCCGCAACAAGTCCTTGGCCCCGTTGCAGAAAGAGATACAATCGATTGTAAGTTGCAATTGATCGTAAGTCACATCACGTGTTCTAGATGCGCAAATTTGATTGGTTGAAACGCGTACATGTTCTGTCTTACGATCAATCGTAACTTACAATCGATTGTATCTCTTTCTGCAACGGGGCCCTTGTATTATTATATTATTCGTTTATTCAGTCACATTTGGCCTTGAAGTCTGGGGAAGTGCACTTTTGATGTTAAAGGGAAAGTTGAGTTTTGGTAGAGAGGGCGCTAGACTACTTAATTGGTTTGTGAGGTAATGAAAAACTGAGTGTAAAATTTGAAAGAGCATAATATTTAAACAATAAAATCATCTTTGTTTGATCAAAATCGGTTCAGAAACCGCTGAAATATCCATAAATATAACAATTTGTAATAAACCCGGGCCCCCGGGTTTATTAGAGAATTTTGAACCAGCCGTTAAAAATTCAAAAAAATGCTTCCTCTTTTCAAAAAAGTTACAAAATAGGTATTTAAATAGTTGTTGGTTATTTCTCTATCTAATCACTATTTCAACAAAGCATCACATGCACAATATTTTATTCAAAATGGTTGAAACCGATGAGTGTTTAGAGAGCGCCCTCTTACGTTTTAACGGCTCTTTTTGAATGATAACATGATCTTTACTACGTCATTTGTAATTTTGTGTTCCTTTCTATAGTTATAACTATTAGTTTGTAATGTAATGATGCAGGTTTTGGTAACTAAAATTCAGTTTAACTAAAACTGTACTCTCCTTACCAGAACTCAACTATCCCTTTAATGAACAAAATACTGATGTTACAAAAATGGACTTGAGATAAATTACTTTTAATATTTTATTCATTAGGTATATTAGATGTGTTCAAGTTGTATACATTGTTAGTAACAACTTTAATTTTTAAGTTAATTCATAAACACTTACCACACTCAGTGTATGAATATTATACCTTTTAAACAAATTCTTATAGCACAAGACAAAAAGACGGAAATATTTGGGTTACGCCTAAGATGAGAACAGAGCACGGACAATTTTCAGTCTCGTTTCAGGGATCAGATATTTGGAATAGTATGCCTTTGGAGATACGAAGTCTTGATAGACTCCACCTTATCAAAGGGATAGTTGAGTTTGGTATATAGGGCGCTACACAAAATAATTTGTTTGTGAGATAACGAAAAACTGAGTGTTGAATTTGGAAGAGCATACAATTTTAATTACAGAATAAACTTTATTTGATCAAAATCGGTTCAGTAATGGCTGAAATATCGAAAAACATAAACATTTGTAATAATTGTGGGGCCCCACAATTACTCAATAATTTTGAACCAGCCGTAAACATGGTAAAAAAAAAAATGCTTCCTCTTTTCAAACATTTACAAAAGAGGTTTTAACTAGTTGTTGATTATCTCTTTATCTAATCACTATTTCAACAATACATCACATGCACAATATTTTATTTCAAATGGTTGAAACCAAAGCGTTTCTAGAGAGCGACCCCTTGAGTTTTAACGGCTCTTTTTGAATGATAACAAGCTTTTTACTTAGTCATTTGTAATTTGTATGTATTTCGAGCATGAAGGGTGGAGTTATAAATGTTAGTTTGTAATATAATTGTGCATGTTTTGGTTACTGACATTCAGTTTGACCAAAACTGTACTCTCTTTACCAAAACTCAACTATCCCTTTAAAATAAATGTTCAAAAGTATTTATTAAGTGAATACGTCTGATAGTCTTTCGTGATTTGCTGCCAAAGATATAGCATTTGTATTTTCTTGATAAGAGTTTACGTGTTTTATATATAGTTTAGTTGTTATTAGTGGGTGATTGTTCACTATTGTAAATCCCTAGTATAGAATTTGTATTCAATCATAGTATCGTGCCTTATTCAAATGTAAATATATTATCCATCCATGGACAGAGGGTCCTACGCCCCACTAGCAATAGTTGATATTTCTGTAGGGTCCTTTTACCAATTGTTTGTTAACATTTCTTACATACATCATGTACATGTATTATAGTTGTCTTGTTATCTTTAAACATATTGGTAATAAAGTTATTCATTCATTCATAATTATAGTGAATAACATATTCCTATAACACACAAATACAACGGAACAATTATTTACCGCGCACAAGACTTCGTTGTGGGTGAGAAGCGAGCCGTTGTCGTAGATCGACCAGATGGAGAAACTCATGCTCGTCATCGTTACACCGAGGTCCATCATGGTCAGGTTGAGGATGAGGATGTTGTGAAAATTCTTCCGAAGGTCCTTATCCGTCACAATTGTCGTCATCGCCATCAGGTTTGCGAAGAGCGCGCCGACGAAGATGACCACCATGGTGATTCCCTCGATGATCGCGACGGTTGACCACGGATCGTGATGGACGAGGAAAGGGCCATCAAGTGTCGTGTCATTGGTGTCATTGAGGCCTATTTTGGTCATTGTCGTCTCGGACATCATCAATTGTGTCGTGGTCATTTTCAGTTAAGTGCTGTATTTCACGTTTGTTGGACAAGAAATGCGAGTCGTCACGTTCTGGTAATAACAATTATCTTTAACAACCGCGAGTAAATAATGCTAGTTGTTTCCGTGTTTCAGTTCCAGTAATAATACAAAAACTATTAAGTGCAGATGCTCAAAGTCTTATTAAACCCTACGATTTATACAAGTAATTTCCTTTCCAATATATAGACAATCTAAGATCTCTGCATTGTCATCTCGCCAAGTTTGATTGATTTATGGCAGCACATTTGATACGCACAATCGCTATTTTATAGTGCCATCAAACTTGCGTTGCTGGCAGCTATGATATAGGCATATATGTTTACCAAAGAACGGCAACTGTCGCCCTATTCTCGATGAACATAACCATAACAATAACATTACACCAATCCAGCGTATATCCGGATGCACTGAACTATTCGGAAATTACGATTTTGATTAATTATACATGAACTAGAAGAGAAAAGACTAGAATATACACGTACTATTGTACGTGTTGTTTCACACGTTTGGTGTTCGGTGTTCGGTGTTCGGTGATATGATAGAAAAACAATCTTTTATTCAATATTGTTTTATTTTTATTCACAAATAATGATAATTTTAAGTGCAGAGCATTGTTGAGAAAAGTATGCCATATAGTGTTTAGATATACATAATTCAAGATACAACATGAATGCCAAACAAATTTACTATTCAGTTATTTAGTATAGTAGTTCAATAATTCATGACAATCAAAATAATGATATTGAAATATAAATTGCTAACCCAGAGTAGATACATTTATTATCTTAGGCGTTCATACTTATCAAAATAATTTCATAAAATAATGTTTGTACATGTTTATTGTTCGTAATTTAATGAATAGTGTCATGGGCGTAGGAGCAAATTTTTCTCAGAAGTGCTTAGGAATTTTACCCGAATAATCATCTTTCCACTTTTCCCTGACAACCAGAAGAAAAAAGGGTCTTCGCCTTGATCATGCCCGAATATGAGACGGTTTTGCCCGAAAATTACGTAATGTTTCCCTAAAATGACATGACTTTGCCCGTATGTAACACGAGTATGCCCAAAAATGACATTATTTTGACCGAAAATGGCATAGTTTTGCCCGAATATGACATGTTTTTCCCGAATTTTAGGTGTTTTTTGACCGAATATGGCCATTTTTAAAACACCCGGGGGGGGGGGGGGGGGGGGGGGCTAACTGCAGCCCCCAGCCCCGCGCCTCCTACGCCTATGAATTATGTAGATTAAAAAGAACATACGTCCAACGTAAACAAAGTTGTCTGTACTTATGTTACCAAGGTCATGAAAGTCTATAATATATGCATAGCTAACATTTTCATTGGGTGTTGTACAGTTTGAGCAAGTGCTCTCAATATATATTGTATAATATCGACACTAACCTTGTATTAATTGTACTCTATCTCTGTCCAAGTATTTGTTGCAAAGTAACAATAAATGCTGGTATGCCACTTTGACTTTGACATGATGTCCTAGTCACACTATAACGTATTTCCTTCCGTTTCCTATCCGCTTGACTTCCGGAAAGTTAGCCTGACACTAGCAGAATACGAAATGATGCGGACCAAGTTTGGAATGGACTAGTAGGATACATACAGAAGGAGAAACACTTTAGTGGGACTAAGCCATTACAAAGGAAATGGTAATGTGATTTACTTGTGTCATTATAGTATATCGCGGGAACCATTAGACCTACAGCTACGTCGTTTTTTCTTCTTCAATTTTCCGTATTGACAATTTGTTATAATGAATGCGCTTTTTATACAGTATCAAAGCGTTGAGGAAATAGAAGGGGAGAGAGCTTTGCACCAATTTACATGGGAAAAATAGCAATTAAAATGGGTAAATAGTTCATAAACGCACAGACCAGACATGCCAGAGGGGATTTATAGCAACATCAGACCACGCCCCTTCAATGCTAGGGCTGATGAGGGATCGTATCATGCATGTCAGGGCAATCGACGGGCATCCAATCAGATAGTAATACCTGGAGCAAATGCGGCAATTCATGAAGGTTATAGACGAATGGATCGAAGAGCGAGTTAGTGTACCACAGTCAAAATTATGTTAAACACGCCCAGCCACATACATGATAATTATAGGGGCGGGTCGATGTAGATCCAATAAGAGATCGATATGATTACAGGCGCAGTCCAACAAGCAGTCAATCAGAGGGCGCAGACTGGCGCGAAGGCGTCAATTCATGCCGTAAGTAAATTGTAGACGAAGGGGAGCGAGGAGTAGAGTTTGTGTCACATAATGACTACAACCATTCTTAGGGGCGGGTTGATATGGGGATCCAATCAGAGATCGGTATGATAACGAGCACGATCCACCCGGCAGCCAATCAGAGAATGGTACCTGGCGCGTAGGCGACGATACATGAACGCATAATATAGACGAGCAAATCGAGGATAAAATTAGTGTACACTAGCCACATAATAACCACGCCCAGTACAAGGGGTGGGTAGATGGGATCCAATCAGAGATCAGTATTAAAACTGGCGCAGTCCAGACGGCAGCTAATCAGAAAACGGTACCTGGCGCGAAGGTGTCAATTCATGAGGTAACTCAATATCGGACAAAAGAGGTACTAGTCTGCTCCTTGATCGGACGAAGTGATCAAGGAGTGGGGTTAATCTTAGGGGCGGGTCGATGGGAATCCAATTAGACATCGGTATTACCCCGAGCATAGTTGACACAGCAGCCAATCAGAGAACGGTACCTGGCGCGCAGGCGACGATTCATGAAGGCATAGATGAGCGGATCGAGGAGAGAGTTGGTGTACCCTAGCCACATGCTGACAACGCCCAGCCAGTGGGGAAAGTCGATGTGGATAAAGCAGGCGTGGATGATGCTGTATGGCGCCCAACAGACCACCGTAGTCAGGACCAATAGGATACCTGGGCAAGGAAAACAAACATAGATAGTGAATAGAAACATGATTTCATGCATACCTGCACACCTAGTATTTTATGCCTAACCTTTATCAAAGTAATCTCATTTGAATAAACTAAATACCATTTGCACATTCGTAACTCATACTTTATTACTATGGGCCTAGGGGCAGGTTCTTCTCAGGGGGGCTAAGTAAGGTCTCGAATGTTCACCTGACAAGCACAACAAAGGTCCTCGCCCATGTGATGCCCGAAAATTGCATGTGTTCAATTGTTTAGTCCAAAATAACACAATTGTGCCTGAATATGAGACGATTTTGCCTGAAATGTCACTGCCCGAATGTAACATGATTTTGCTAAAATGTGACATTACTGTGCCCGAATATGACATGGATTTGCTTGAATTTTTCCCCAAATATGGCCGTTTTCCAATCCCCCCCCGGGGGGGGGGGGGGGGGGGGCTGCAGCCCCCAGCCCCCGCCTCCTACAACTATGTTTATTACATTCGATATCTACAAATCTTTAGCATGTTGAGCGGAGTATCGTCTTAATTTGGTGCTTAATTACCTGTCATGGCAATCTGTTTGTCCACGCGAAGTTTGTTGAGTCTTGCCAGACCATTCTTCGCCCTTTTCTTCTTATTCCAAATGGACTTTGCCATGTTGGCCGTCTTCCCAGTCAACTTTACAGGTCCCACAGCCGTATGTTCAGTGCGTTGTTCAGACACAGCATCGTCAGCATCACCTGCATCCATGACTGCCACCGTTTCACTTGTAAATGGGACGGTCTTGGCAGTAGTGGATTGTCGGTTGCTCTCATCGTCTGATGCATCACTATCTGTTGCACTGGAAACAATATTGACGGGGCCAGTCATCACACCGGACTGCCCAACACTCGGGTCATCTGATGGGTCATCGGTCAAGTTTGTTGTTCGGCTGATACTCACTGTGTCCATTGAAATGTTGTCAACGCCACTATCTGTGTTAGTCCCAGCGGTGAGGGCGCTGGACTTCATCCCTCTCAGTGCACCTTGATGGGACTTCATCTGAAGCTCCTGTCGACGGATCGTCAACATGACGCTGACGTAGCAGAAGACCATCACCGGGACGGTGATACCGAAGACGAAGGTAAACCAGATGATAAAATAGAAACAGGCATCCCATACAGGGGAGCAGTGGTGAGTGAGCGGGTTGTACCGGAAGTCTGATAGGATCTCAAAGGACGGAGGAATAACGCAGATGATCGGGAGGGCCCAACATAAGACAACAAAGATAACGGTGCGACGCTTGGTCGGAGGGAAGCGGGTTGACCAGCACACGGTGAGGTAGCGGTCCAGAGAAATGGCCAGAATGGTCGTGAAGTTACCGAACGAGAACATTGCTGCACAGAATCCATTTATCTAGAAATGCAGAAAACATGATTCAATGTTTGATTAAAATTATTTTTCCTTATATTAAAACTTTATTCGAAATTATATCACAACTGCATTGTCTTAGAAACACATCATAATTTCAAATAAATAATGAGATTGATTGTCATATCGATTGTTGTCGGAGATAGGGAACATTGAGTAGAACAAATGACATTAGTAAGTTAGTGGTCCAGTTGGTGTACTAGTATATGATAGTGAATTTATCTAGTGACTTGTTATAGCTATTTGGTTATAACATTTTATAAAACGGCTCTGGTAAATTCAGTAACGTGATTGGTTAAATCCAGTCACGTGACTATTCATTAAATTTCAACAAACAAACAAGAAAAAGCGTAACACACATGCGTTGTCACTTTTTGTTGCGCGATGTGTGCACGGCTGTGACGTCACAATGCTTGTTTACATAGTTCTACGAAGTCAAACTTGCGAAAGTGATAACAAAACAAAAATGGAAAATGCTTCGTTTTGTAAATTATCTGTTCTGTAGTAAATCAATCTTAGCAGATTCGTAAATTATATGGTATGTGGTTTGATATTGGGAAGTTTTGGAATGGAAATGCATACAATTCTTTGATAATTCTCACTTTTAACAGGAAAATTTTTCGGATTTTCGGCAATTACCCATCGACTGCATTTGATCTGCTGAGCTGCAGAGTCAAATTCAGTGAAGCGAGTGCAGTAGTGATGATTAATTTTGTAAATTCCTAATAAATTCACACTCTAGAGAGTAGATAGACTTGGTTACTCATTGTTGCGAGCCTGTTTTCAATAATCCAGCAAAATAAAACAATCCGTGGTTGAGCTCGTTTTATAAAACAAATAATACTACGGTTATCGTGCGTCATGTAAATGCATCGACTCTCGGCTATAGCCATGTTCACACGGTGAAAGCCAATTCTTAAGAGTTGCAATTCTTAAGAATTGCAACTCTTAAGAAATGCAAAATGTGTCTTCAAACGATGCCAATTCTTGAGAGTTGCAATTCTTAAGAATTAAATCCGGAAGTAGTGTGCGCGCCTTTCTCATTTGAGGTTACGCGCACTCACTTGACTTGTTTTCACACCGGAAGCATATCTCGGTCATGAGGTCAACCCAAACTACGAGTCTCGAAGCTGCGCAAAATCAGGTATCTTGTGGTTATCTTGTGGTTTGGAAACCACAAGATTGGTTTGGAAACTACAAGATAACCACGAGTTTTGCGTGTTCAAACGAGCGCTAACCACAAGATAACCACAATATACCTTCTAAGATTGCAAACCATGAGATAACCACAAGATTGGCTTTAATCGTGTGAACGCATCTTATGTTAGCTGTGCGCATGCGCACTCGGCTTTTTCTTCAGAAATATCGCTTTTTATTTGCTAATGTTTTGGTTGATGAGTAATTGATGTGTGCTCTTTCAGTTGACATTGGAAATTTCCGTCGCCGTTTCCGTGTTCTAATGTTTGCGTATCTCGCCTATGATGCGCGAAGTTGGGATACGCGCGAAGTTAAGACACTTGTCCATACAGAAAATGTAAAGCGAATGACTACTAAATCGATACTATACAAATAATACACGGTCTGGAGTGCGTTGTGTAAATGCATTGCACACGAGGGCTATGTTAGCTGTGAGTTGTGCACGAGGCGTATGCCGAGTGCACAATGCACAGCTAACATAGCTGTGCATTTTATGCATTTGCATTCCAAAACTTACCAATATCAAACCACATACCATATAATTTACGAAACTGCTACGATTTATATACTACAGAACAGATAATTTACAAAACGAAGCATTTTACATCTTTTTTTTCTTCATTTTCGCAAGTTGGTCCTCGTAGAGCTATGTAAACAAGCATTGTCATGATTGTGACGTCACGGGGTTGCACACCTTCGGCACGATGGTTGCGCACTATCGGCACGATGGTTGCGCAGTATCGGCACGATGGTTGCACAGTATCGGCACGGTGTGCAGTTGGTGAAAAGTAATCAATGCCCACGTGATCGGTATTAGCCAATCACGTTACTGAATTTACCGGAGCCGTTTTATAATCAACAATAATACGGCCTGCCACTTAAAATTTCACAAAGACGATGAAACAATAAATTACCGCGCACAAGACTTCGTTGTGGATGAGAAGCGAGCCATTGTCGTAGATTGACCAGATGGATAATGTCATACTCGTCATCGTCACACCAAGGTCCATCACGATCAGATTGAGGATGAGGACGTTGTGGAAATTCTTTCGCATGTTCCTGGTCGTCACAATCGTCGTCATCGCCATCAGGTTTGTAAGGAGCGCGCTAACGAAGATGACCACCAAGGTGATTCCCTCGATGATAGCGACGGCGGACCATGGATCGTGATCGAAGTAAAATCCACGTTGACCAGGGATGTCGTTAGGTGTTGTGTCATTGCTGCTCATGTGGCCAGACGATAGCATTGTCGTCATCGTTGTCGTCATAATCGTCGGACAAATTTGAAATATGCAATGTCTAATTTTCGAATCATAGATTCTGTCTGAAAAAGATACTTTTGCCAACTAATTTCATAGTTCACAAAAACTTATTTAAGAATAAATCGTTTTTACAGATACTGCAAAGTTTATCAAATTATTCACTGCGTGTGATATCTTTTCTTGGATGGGACGATAAAGTTTCTGGCACTGAAGTCACAGTTTAAGTAAAGAATGATGAAACTTTGGGAACACATATATTCAAAATATGGAGCAGCTGAAGCGGAACGATTAATTTGTATAAATAGCAAAACATTTATATCTACAATTAAAAGCCCCAGCATTGTAGTTTTTTGTGACCATGAATATGCCAAACAAAATGAATAATATCTACTTCCGCCACATCCGCCTCACAAACAGTCAAATCCGGCTGCTAACTACGTACGAGAAGACTCGCCCGGTTTCGCCACATACGTCACATCCGCCTCACCAGCAACCGCTTTCAAACCAGGCTGTTCCCTCGATGACCGCGACTGCAGACCAAGGATCGTGATGGACGATAAGGTTAAAGGGATAGTTGGGTTCTGGTAAAGAGAGTACAGTTTTGGTCGAACTGAATTTTAGTAGCCAAAACCTGCACCATTACATTACAAACTAATATTCATGACTCTACCATGCTTGAAAGGAATTCAAAATTACAAACGACTAAGTAAAAAGCATTTTATCCTTCAAACAGAGCCGTTCAAACTCAATATGGCGCTCTCTAAAAACTCATTGGTTTAAACCATTTTAAATAAAATATTGTGCATGTGAAGGTTCGTAAAAATAGTGATAAAAATAGAGATAATCAACAACTATTACAAAACTTTTTTTGGAAATTTTTGAAAAGAGGAAGCATTTAAATTTTTTTTGTAACGGTTGGTTCAAAATTATCTAATACTCGTGGGGCCCCACATTTATTACAAATAGTTACGTTTATGGATATTTCAGCCGTTTCTGAACCGATTTTGATCAAATAAAGTTTATTCTGTCATTAAAATATTATGCTCTTTCAAATTTTACACTAAGTTTTTCATTATCTCACAAAAAAATTATTATGTGTAGCGCCCTCTCTACCAAAACTCAACTATCCCTTTAAGGAAAGGGTCATAAAGTGTCGTGCCATTGAGGCCGACGTTGGTCATTGTCGCCTCAGACATAATCGATTGTGTCGTGGTCATTTTCAGTTAAGTGCTGTCTTTCTCGGTAGTCGATAAAGTAATGCGCGTCATCACGTTTTGGTAATTATATATATATTAAACCTCCACGAGTAAATGACGTCAGTCCAATGGTTTTCAATCAAAATTCTATACCAGCAAGTATGATTTATGTTTTCGTGTTTCAGTTTTGGTAAAAATACTAAAATTATTTAGCGCTGATTCTCAAATGCTGATTAAATTCTACCATTATTTTGTACAATAATGTTTATATTGATAACATTTACGAACTCTGCGTTGCCATCCTTCCAAGTTTGATTACGCCAGTCCATTGATTTTCATTCAAAATTCTCTACCAGCAAGTAGAATTTAGGTTTCCGTGTTTCAATTTCAGTAAAAAAAAAACACTAAAATTATTTAGTGCGGATGCTTAAAGGTATGCCTTTGAGCATATGCACTAAAATGATTAAACTATATGATTCGTACAAGTCGTTCTCTTGTCTATACATGTATATAGGTAACATCTAAGAACGCTGCGTTGACATCCCTCCAAGGTTGATTGGTTCATGTCATGACATTTTATACGTACGATCGCTATTATATGTTAATCGAATGACGTCAACAGTCGCCCCCTTCTGACACTGATATCTCGACATACGTTGAATGTTAAATGTTGAATGTTAAATGTCTTTGTGCATGTGTGTGCGTGCATGTGTGTTTGTATCATGTTATTTTAAAGCATTTACATTATTTTGTATTAATTATGTTTAGTTTGTTTTTCTTTTAAGGCCCTTGCCACAAGCTATCTGCCTGGGTGACCTTACCATACTATGTTAATTATGATGTATACTCATTTGTATGTACATTTGTATTCATTTTATGGTTAAATAAACGAATTGAATACATATACACTGGATAAGTGACGCAAGGGAGTCTGCATAAGGAAATTTGTCCCGCTTTTAAGTGGAGATATGTTTAGCCGTTAAGCTAATTTTTTTTCGACTTCTGTGGCGGGACAAACTAACATCCTTCCAAATGCAAATAAACGTCAGTAAACAGGCGAGTTAGCGAGTCCTGCTTAAACTTTCTGAGCTGCCGTACATCACATCCGTTGCGGCGTGTGTCGAAAGTGCTAACTGATTTATATTTCGCGTTCAACGTTCACGTGCATGCATTCGGAGCAAAGGTCACGTACGGTACGGTGTCTCTAAAATGCCTAATCTATGGTGTCTCTGAACATGCAAACTAAAAATAATTCGCTCCGCGAAACATCCTCCCCGCCCAATGAGGGAATCTTTACCTCATTATTATCCTAAACCGAAATTATTTCACCAAATTATTAAATTGTGCCACAGAAGCTTATTAAATTAACCCTCGTATCCTTCTGCTGGATAAATCACCGCGATTTTCGTAACTGGACGGCGGTATTCAGCAGTAGGTGTTTTCACTTTTACATTACGCACTTTACCGTCCGGTCCAGGGTACACCTGGATTACGCGAGCAATCGTCCATTTCCCACGTACAGCGTTAGCGTCAGCCATCATAGCGACATCGTCCACCCGAACATTACGCCGATCAACGTTCCATTTTCGCCTCGGTGCTAGTAACGGAAGAACGTCCCTGGTCCAACGCTTCCAGAAGGAGTCGACGATTCCCTGGACGAGCTCGACGCGATGCCTCGGATTTCTTGTTTCGCTGAACGGACCTTGGGCAACATCACTCGAGGCACGTCCTAACAGCATGTCATTAGGGCTCAGGTAGTTCCCGTCATCCGGATCTGTCGGAATCCTGCCAATCGGCCTTTGGTTCACTAGATTGGCAGTTTCTAGCAGGCACGTGTACAGTTCAAACGGTGTTAGAATTTGCTCTCCGATGGCCTTCTTTAGAGCAAATTTGCAGCTTTTCACCAATGACTCAGCGCAGCCGTTCTGATGTGGCGCACCAGGTGTGATGAATGTCCATTCTGTGCCCTTTTCTGCACAGAATTCTCTCAGTTCATCTGTAGACCAGCCTTTCACCATTTCTCTTAGCTCACGCTCGGCTCCCACAAATTGCGTTCCATTGTCACTGAAGATTTTTGCTGGCTGGCCTCGCACTGCATAAAATCGTCTCAGCACTTGGAGAAACTCCTTCGTAGAACAGTCCACTGCAAGTTCCAAGTGCACCGCCCTCGTGTTCAGGCACGTGAACAAAACGCCATAGTGCTTGGTGGTTTTGTTACGCCCAAACTTCACTGCGAACGGCCCAAAATAATCACATGACGTATAGTAGAACGGCGGCGAATTTGGGGTCAGTCTTTCTTTGGGCAACTCGGCCATCTCTTGCGTTTCAGCTTTGTGATCAAATGCCCTGCATACAGTACATCTGAATTTCACCGTCTTTGCCAGTTTGTGTCCATGTAGAATCCAGTACTTTCTCCTTACTTTTGCTGTGGTTACTGCTACTCCATTGTGCCCACTTTCATGCTCATGTCGTGTGATGAGAGTCGATATCCAATGGTCATAAGGAAGCAATGCTGGGTGCCTCCTTTCAAAGGACATTTCAGCTCTGTCTACTCTGCCTCCTACTCTGATAATACCTGCATCATCGGTGTATGGACCCAGGGTTTTCAGCTCTCCTTTCTCAACTCTAGATTTTAGAGACCTCTGGGCATTTCTGATCAGGTAGATTTCTCCTTTCTGCAGGTCGTCAGGTGTCAAAGTGCCATTAGTGTCTGTGCCACTTTCATCATTTTCCTTTTTGCACTTTGACTTCAGCTTTCTCACGAACTTCAGCACGTAAGATGTCACTCTTACTAATTTTCTCCATCTGGAAAATCGTTCGCAGTCAATGACATCTTCTCCTGAATTTGTCACAGTTAAGACAGACTGTTCCTTCCGTCTTTCCTTTTCCACATGCGATAGTTTCTCGTTGACTTTGGCTTCCTCTGGCCACTCTGATTTCGGCTTGCTCAGGAAGTCGGGTCCTTGCTTCCATCTGCCGCTCAACTGATCTGCCTTTAACCCTCTGGTTAGATCATCTGCAACATTTTCCTCTCCAGGTATATGTCGCCATTGGCTGGGATCTGTAGAACTCTGGATTTCCCCGACTCTGGCTGAGACAAACACCTTGAAGCTCCTAGCTCTGCTCCTGATCCATGACAATGCAATCATGCTGTCTGTCATGAATATCACCTCCTCGAACTCCATTGTCATTTCAGTTGCAATATTCTTATACAACCTACTCGCAAGTACGGCTGCTTGTAGTTCTAGTCGAGGAACCGTTAGTTGTTTTAGGGGTGCTACTCTTGACTTGGCCGTTATGAACCGCACATCATAACTTCCACCCGCTGTTTCCCACCTCACATAAGCACATGCCCCAAACGCCATAATCGATGCATCGCAAAAGATACACAGTATGGGTCTCCCAACAGCATCACTTGGAGTTAGGCATCTCTTGAACTTGACTCCGTTTAGTTCTTCCATTTCTTCAAACAACTTTCTCCATTCTGCATTACACTCCTCCGGTAGCTCATCGTCCCAATCAACGCCCGCTTCCCACAGCTTTTGTAATCCTATTTTTGCCCGTATGACAAAAGCTGCCGCATACCCGACTGGATCAAAGATACGGGCGACTCGACTAAGAATGCTCCTCTTTGTCATCTTTGTTGGAGTGACATTGTCCTTCAGATTTACCCTGTATGATAATACATCTTGGTCATCTTCCCATACTACTCCAAGCACCTTCTCACCACTGGCTTTCTCCAGAAGTTTTGATGCATTTCCTTCCAATTCATCTTTCTTCCATGCAGTCTTGTTTGATCTCCAACTCTTCACCTTAAAGCCTCCATCTGCCAGGACGGTGTCCACCTCTTTACTCAGCTTGTCAGCTTCTTCTGCGGTTGGAACCGATACGCAGATGTCGTCCATGTAGGTGTTGTGTGTTATGACCTCTGCTGCGGCTGGATATCTTGCTGCTCCTTCCTCCGCTGTCCGTAGTAATGCCATCTGAGCCATGGCGGGAGCCGGCTTGTCACCGAATGTCACAACTTTCATCATGTAGACATCAGGCTTTCTAGTTTGATCCATGTTTCGCCATAGAAACCGGTGTACGTGTTGATCCGAGATTGGAATGAGTACTCTATGGTACATCTTAGAGATGTCTGCACTCAACGCCACATCATTTTCTCTGAACCGCATAAGCACTCCATATAGGTTATTCAGCAGATCAGGCCCTTTCAGCCAGCATTCATTTAGAGACTGGCCCTGGTATTTAGCCGATGAATTAAACACTATCCTAATTGGTGTGCTCTTGTTCTCTGGTTTAATGACCGCATGATGCGAGATGTAGTGCACAGGGCCTTTGTACTCATCCATTTCCTCTTCTGACAGCTTTTTAGCGAAGCCCATTTCTACCATCTCCTTGATTTTGTCGTCATATGCCTTTCCATGTTGCTCATTCTTGGCCAATTTATTTTCCGTTGTGTACAACACCTTTTCTGCTTGACTCTTGTTGTCTAAGAGAGTAGCTGGATCTACTTCCCATGGATATGGCACCATCCATTGTTGCTCTACCTTCTTGCAGGAGTTGTAGATAATCTTGAACTCGTCCGTTTCCTGCTTGCTTAGTCCCTTAGGTTGGCACTGGTCAGGGTCATGGCAAACTCCCATTGCTTCCGTCGTCCAAAAGTCTCTTAAGTCCACTGGACCTGCTAGTTGGATGTTCAAGACTGTACCCTGAATAGATGCCTCCTCAGCCGTGGCGCCAAAAATCACCCATCCGATTGGAGAATGCCTGGCTACCAAACTTCCCTTCTGCCTGGTCTCCCCTTGATGTAGGCGCGCATGGTCAATACCCACAAGTACATCCACCGATCCACTTCCTCTATGAAGCTGGCTTCCATTGAGATTAAATGTCTCTGCTAACTCGTCCACCTGAACCTCTGCAATATTATCATTTATACAGTCCAGTCCTATTGCAGTGACCCTGTATGGCCGGTCGTTATCAAGCGATTGCAACTGCATCTTGTAGACCTTCGTCTGAAGCGTTTCTACATCCCCTCCAACCTTGGTAATGTTGATGGTAGTTGGGTTCCCTGGGAGCTCCAACTCTTCAGCTACAGCCCGTCTCACTAGACTGATTTGTGCTCCTGTGTCTAGCAGGCAGTTACCCGTTCTTGTTTCTCTTGGTCCTTGCATTTTCACTCTCACTACTGGAAGAAGTGCTGCTGCCTTTGCGTTTACCCCAGCAAGGTCGACATGCTCATTCTGCTGTGTTCTGTGTAGTAGCGGATGATGGAATGATGTACATTGTACACCACCTTCAACTTGCATGCATCTCCTCCTCCGTTTACATGTCCTCATGTTGTGGTCTCTACCCGCTCTCTTGAGGCAGCTAAAACAGGCGTGGTTCTCTTTCATTAACTGGTATCTCTCTTGCTGGTTCTTCGAGAGGATCTTTTTGCATTGGTCCACCCAGTGATCCGATGACTCGCATAACCAGCACTTGAAGTCCGGCCGTTTCTGAGGCTGCTTCTCCTCTTCTGAGAGGTGACTCACTGATGCGGCTGGGCGTCCTTCTCTCAGGGGGGCTGATGCCCTGATTCTAGTCCTCATCTCGCTTGTCATCCATTCTATCATCAGTTGGAATGAAGCCTCAGCCTTTTCAGTCTCCACATACCGAAACCAAAATCTCCTGTCTTGAGGGCTCATCTTCCGCTCTACCAGGGCAAGCATATGGCTGTTGTCTATGTCTGACGTCCGATTCACCTCCTTCAGGGTGTTGAAGCTTTTCCGCACGAGGTGCACCAGATCGCAGAACCTCGCGTCCTCTCCCTCCTTCAGCGGCCTGAATTTACCCAAGTCATTGACGATGGCATCGGCGACGAATCTTGGGTCGCCATAGATTGAATCCAGATACGCCCACGCCGCGTCGTAGTCATTGCCGATACCTTTGATTAGATCCAACGGCTTTCCTTGTAAACAGGTGCGGAGGATCGACATGGAGTCCCGTTTGCTGTATCTGCTGTCAATCAGGTGATGGAAGTCTGAACTGAATGTGGTGTACTCCCTTACATCTCCCGTGAAGCGTGGAAGTCTGGGGCGTTCTATCTGGACCTTGCATGCCGTGGGGTTGGGAGCTACCGTGGGGTTGGGAGCTACCGAGTTGCTGGCTTGATGCGGTGTAGGGCTATCGGTGTCATCCATGACACTTGGTTCGGACTCTGATTCCGATGTTTCAGCAGCCTTGACTTTCATTAAGTCTTTTACCTTCACCTGCATGTCTAGATAGCCCCTCTGACAGATCTCCAACCAGGCCTCCTCTGTCTCAAATACAGCGTCATCTTCTATGGTTTCACAGAAAGCCTCGTGCTTGACCTCCAAGTCCTGATAGGCAACCTGCAGCTTACTGAATGCCTCGGTTACCTCGTCTCCATCTCTGTCGCCATCCAACAGTCTCTGCAAGGCGTTGCTTAGACGGGTGACCTTGGCCTTCGCAGTCCGCCTCTTGAGCTTGAGGTCCTTATCCGGTTCCGTAGCCATGACTGTAGATCAGTCCCTCGTCTGCCGCTTATCCCAGGTCAGCATAGAAGTCGAATGTATGGATAAGTGACGCAAGGGAGTCTGCATAAGGAAATTTGTCCCGCTTTTAAGTGGAGATATGTTTAGCCGTTAAGCTAATTTTTTTTCGACTTCTGTGGCGGGACAAACTAACATCCTTCCAAATGCAAATAAACGTCAGTAAACAGGCGAGTTAGCGAGTCCTGCTTAAACTTTCTGAGCTGCCGTACATCACATCCGTTGCGGCGTGTGTCGAAAGTGCTAACTGATTTATATTTCGCGTTCAACGTTCACGTGCATGCATTCGGAGCAAAGGTCACGTACGGTACGGTGTCTCTAAAATGCCTAATCTATGGTGTCTCTGAACATGCAAACTAAAAATAATTCGCTCCGCGAAACATACACAATACAAAAACAGATCTCGCTTATGAAAGACCGTATCCGGATGCGGTGTACTATTCTGAAATATGATTTATACATGAATAAGACAAAGAAAAGGCAAGAATCTTTAAAAAGTAGTGTGAGTTCATCTTTATGTAAAATGTATACTTAGAATATCATATAAAACATACAAAATATTTTGGTACGATAATGTTTTATCTTAATTCCCAAAGAATTTTTGTTTTTTTTGGTGAAGAGCAATGTTGAGCACAGTATGATAGTTAGTATACATAACTCATCGTTACTAAAAGATACAACAGTTATGCCAAACAGATTTACTTTTTAGTTTTTTTAGTATATTAGTTCAATCATTCATGACGATCCACAGATATTATATTATGAATCGTGTAAAAATAAATCCAATCATTATCTTTGGCGTTTATACTCTGAAAATTATTTCATTTAATTATGCTTTTACATACTTAAAGGGATATAGTTGAGTTTTGGTATATAGAGTACAGTTTTGGTCAAACTGAATTTTAGTAACCAAGACCTGCACCATTACATTTATACAAACTAAGTAATAGTTATAACTCCACCATGCTCGAAAGATATACAAAATTACAAACGACCAAAAATTACAAAAAATTACAAAAAATTACAAAAAATTACCAAAGGCCCGTTATCATTCAAAAAGAGCCGTTAAAACTCAAGAGGGCGCTCTCTAAACAACTCATTGGTTTCAACCATTTAAAATTAAAACATTGTGCATGTGATGTTTTGTTAAACTAATGATTTAAAGGGGTAGTTTAGTTTTGGTAAGGCTGAACTTTAGTAGCCAAAACCTGGACAGTTACATTATAAACTAATAGTTATAACTCCACCATGCTCGAAAGATATACAAATATTACAAACGACAAAGTAAAAAGCCTGTTATCATTAAAATACAGCCATTAAAACACAAGAGGGCGCTTTTTAAAAAGGCATTGGTTTCCACCATTTTTCATACAAAATTATGCATGTGATGTTTTATTGATATAATGATTAAATAGCGAGTTCATCAACAACTATTTTAAAAACGCTTTTGAAATTTTTTGAAAAAGTGCAAGCATTTTTTTTCTTTTTTTCTAAAAATCATCTAATTATTTGGGCCCCAAATAATTATAAGATCAGATATATTTATTGATATTTCAGCCGTTTCTGGGTCGATTTTGACCAAATAAAGTTTATTCTGCCATTAAAATTGTATGTTCTCTCAAATTCGACATTCAGTTTTTCATTACCTCGCAAAAAAATTGTGATGTGCAGCGCCCTCTCTACCAAAACTAAACTACCCCTTTAACAGAGAGATCATCAACAACTATTTAAAAACATATTTTGTAAATTGTTAAAAAGTCTAAGCATTTTTTTTCAAAGGCTGGTTCAAAATTATTGAATTATTGTGGGGCCTAACAAATATTACAAATAGTTATGTTTATGAATATTTCAGCAGTCTCTGAGTCTCTGAGCATTTTGATCAAATAAACTTAATTCTGTCATTAAAATGGTATGCTCTTTCAAATTTGACACTTAGTTTTTCATTACCTCACCAACAAATATTTTGTGCAACGCCCTCTATATCAAAACTCAACTATCCCTTTAATATATGTTAATAAATTACTTAGTATAAATAAATCATGTACAATAATAAATTTAGTCTTTCTACTTATTAGATGGACCAAAGTCTTATGTATAAGTCTACAATGTACATGATATACATAACTACCGATTCATTAAGTGTTGTCAAGTTTGAAATCGTTCTCAATTAAACAATTTGTAAACATTATATATTATCGACATCAAAGTTTTTTTTAATTGTTTTGATAAGAACAAATGGTGGTATGCTGCAACTTGGACTTAGACCTTACAAAAGAAATAGTAATGTGAATTGTACAAAATGAATTTGATTAGGGGGGGGGGGGGGGGGGGGGGTTGCAATCCATATGGGAAAATAGTTCATAAACGCAAAGACGAGAGGGAATTTATAGCAACATCAGACCACGCCCCTTCACTGCGAGGGCTGAGGAGTGATCGTATCATGCCCGGCTCGACCGACGAGCGTCCAATCAGATATCATTGCCTGGCGCGAATGCGTCAATTAATCGAGGAGCGAGTTAGTGTTCGATAGTCATATGTTAAACACGCCCAGCCATATGGACGGGTTGAAGAGGATCCAATCAGAGATCGGTATGATAATGGCAGCAGTATACCCATCAGCCAATCAGAGAGCGCTAAACCTGGCGCGAAGACGTCGTTTCACGAAAGTGTATGTTTACAGACGAATGGATCGATGAACGAGTAAGTGTATCATAGTCACAGGTTGACCTCGCCAAGCCATAGGGGCGGGTTGATGAGGATCCAATCATAACGGGCGCAGTCAACCCGGCAGCCAATCAGGGGGCGCTGAACCTGGCGCGAAGGCGTCAATTCATGAAGGGATCAAGAGGTGGGGTTAGTGTTTGGGGCGGTTTGATGGGCATTTAATCGACATCAGTATTATAACTGGCGCAGTTCATCCGGCAGCCAATCAGAGAACGGTACCTGGCGCGTAGGCGTCGATTCATGAAGGCATAGACGAGCGGATCGAGGAGAGAGTTGGTGTAGGCTAGCCACATACTGACCACGCCCACCCATTGGGGAAAGTCGATGTGGATAAAGCTGGAGTGGATGGTGCAGTACGGTGTCCAACAGATCAGTGTGGTCAAGACCAAAAGTATTCCTGCGCAACGGACACAAAACAATATTACTTTTAGTGAATCGATTGTGATTTATTGATACATACCATGATCGTGAATTGTTATGTTTACTTTAAATTTGTAATGCTTTGTTGATGGTATAATATAGTCACTTTTGCTTAGACATGCTATACATGGGTGCCGTTGCAGAAATAGATACAATCGATTGTAAATTACAATTAATTGTAAATCAGAAACTCTGCGCGTTTCAACCAATCAGATTCGCGCATTTAGAACACATGACATGATCTGACGACTTACAATTAATTGTAACTTACAATCGATTGTATCTCTTTCTGCAACGGGGCCTCGGTGTACCATTTTAACTAAATATTTCTTACTCATTATTTCCTTGCACATTAAGACATTCGATAACTAGTCATCTGCAGCGAAACATGACTGGACCCTGATGGAAGATCAGGAGGGTCATGTTGGCACTCAAGAAAATGGGCCATCCAGACGTTGGTTAAACAAATCACATTGTAATACAGGTATTACTTCTGTATACCTGTATTAATTCTTTGCATTTGTTGTGTTTTTAAACGGGGAAAATCAATGACTATGCAAATAGGTTTACAGTTAACGTGTTACCTGTCATGGCAATCTGTTTATCCACGCTCAGTTTGTTGAGTCTTGCCAGAACTTTCCTCTCCCTCTTCCTTTTAATCCACATGGACTTCGTCGTCTTCCCAACCGTTTTCACAGGGTACCCAGCCGTCCGTCCAGCGTGTTGTTCAGTCACAACATCTCCAGCATCACCTGTATCAATGATAGTCCCCGATGCACTTGTAAATGGGACAATCTCGTTAAAAAAGGGTGGTTGATTGCTCGCATCGTCGGATGCATCGCCTCCTGTAGCTCCGGAAACGATATTGATGTGGTCAGTCACTACACCGGTGCTAGGCATATCGGATTGCCAAATATTCGGGTCATCTGATGGGTCATCGGTCAAGTTCGCTGTTCGGCTGATACTCACGGTGTCCATTGAAATGTTGTCAACGCCACTATCTGTGTTTGTCCCCACGTTGAGGGCGCTGGACTTCTTTCCTCTCAGTGCACCTTGATGGGACTTCATCTGAAGCTCCTGGCGACGGATCGTCAACATGACACGGAAGTAGCAGAATGCCATCACGGGGACGGTTATACCGAAGGTGAAACAGATGATAGCGTAGGGACATGAGTTCCACACAGGGGAGCAGTGATGAGTGTCCGGGTGATACATGAAGTCCGACAGGACCCCAAAGGTCGGAGGGATGGCGTTGGTGATCGGAAGAGCCCAGCAAAAGACAACCAGAGTGATGGTGCGGCGCTTGGTGGGAGGGAAACGGGTTGACCAGCACACGGTGAGGTAGCGGTCAAGAGAGATTGCTAGAATGGTTGTGAAGTTACCGAATGTGAAAAGGGCTGCACAAAATCCATTAATCTGTAGGATTTTAAAGAAGGATGGACTTGATAAATATCACAAATGATCCTTAAACAAACTATGAACGTTATTTAGTCCGTGTGTATACATTGATAAACACGTGTTCTCGTGAAGGTCCCTTCGATCGGTATCATTACCCGAGCAAACTTTACAGGTCTATAAATCATGTCTACTATTAAGCCCATTCAGGAAAAGAAAGGAATTGGGTGATTGATTATCTTGCGAAAGCAAAACTGATTTCCCCATATTTGATCAGTCATAATAATTATGACATTATGATAGTCTTTCCTTAGATGGTTTACTTTATAGAAACCCAAATATTGAACCCTTTTTTTCGATAATTAGATAATATACATCAATTTAAATTCATTCTTCAAAACCAACACGAATATTGTTTTTGTTTAGGCCAGAGGATAGGAACCAATGAAACGTCCTAATAAAACGTGTTAAAAATATACATGAACACGATCAGAGAACCCTCCGGAGGTCTCGGGTTCGAATCCCAATTCGGAAGCCCAATTTTGTTTGCCCAACTTCATTTGTATTATATTTTTCTGGTGAGTATCTCTATGTTTGAAATACAATCATATACTTGGTAATTAAGCGTAAAAGGTACGAAGACTGTAGGGGCAGGAATGCAGCCATTGCTTAAAATTGTTATGGTTTGGGAAAAGATAACGTTTAATGGGCACAATCACACCATTCGTGCAGAACTTGATACTTAACATTCAGGCAAAAAAGGGGCATGGTGTTTTGCAGAATTATTATTATGAAACATAATTAAATCATTATTTTTGATTTACAATAATGTGTTTTTCCGATTCAATGGAAATGGCTTCAATTCATTTTATTTCCAGAATTGGAATACAGTTCATATGTATATATTGAAAATAAAATTCATGTAAATATGTTATGTATGACTTAAAGGGATAGTTGAGTTTTGGTATAGAGGGCGATACACAAAATAATTTTGTTGTGAGATAATGAAACACTGAGTGTCAAATCTGAAAGAGCATACAATTTTAATGACAGAATAAACTTTATTTTATCAAAATCGGTTCAGAAATGGCTAAAACATCCATAAAAATAACCATTTGTAATAATTGTGGGGCCCCACAATTATTAGATGATTTTGAACCAGCCGTTAAAAAATGTTTTTAAATGCTTCCTCTTTTCAAAAATTTACAAAAAGAGGTTTTTAAATAGTTGTTGATTATCTCTCTATCTAATCACTATTTCAACAAGACATCACATGCACAATATTTTATTTAATATGGTTGAAACCTATGAGCTTCAAGAGCGCACTCTTGAGTTTTAACGGCTCTTTTTTTTTAATGATAACAGGCTTTTTACTTAGTCATTTGTAATTTGTACTCCTTTCAAGCATGGTGGAGTTATAACTGTTAGTTTGTAATGAAATGGTGCAGGTTTTGGTTATGGCCCAGTCCCATACTGACGATTTTCACGGCGACTCGCAACGATTTACTAGAACCAATCGACTCGATTTAGCCACGGTTTTGGGCATGGGCGTAGCGACTTACGTAATACCTATTCATCAGGGGGGATGAATGAATATATCATCCCCCCAGTTGAATGGGTATCAATGACAGATCTACGCCCATGGTTTTGGGGAAGAACCGATACGATGTAATACGATGCAACACGACCACGACCACGACCACCGTGCGTGTTTTTAGTCCGTACGTTTTTTGGGGAGGCCACGGCCGCCACGTTTTTCTTGGTAAGTGAGTTGTACGTGCTTACAACGTGCTTACAACGTACGATTGCCACGTTATCGTACGGAGGCCGTACTTACACGTGCTGCTCACGTACGGTGTCCTTACTCACTCGCATGTTGTAAGTGCGTGCAAGTGCGATGAACGTGAGTTTTTCCGCCCGATGTCGGGGGTATATATAGGACGACCTTAGGCATCTTGGACCCCGTTTACAGTGAAAAAAGGCCAAATGCGGTACCAAAAGTGGTCGCGCATTTGGCCCCGCGGCTCGGCCGCGGCTCGGCCCCGCTTTTCTCACTGTAAACGCACGCAGTGCCAAATGCGGTACCAAATATGTGACCCCGGAAGTGAAAGGATCATTACGTCATAGGATATGACGTCGTAATCCCTCGTTTATCGAATTTTCTTCGGTGTTTATGGTGCCTCTGATCTGCACTGTGACCCCGGCGCGCCCCCAAAATAGTGGTTTGTTTACATGCAGAGCGCCACTACGACAAGATATTGAAAGGGCGGCCGGGCCGAGCCCGCCACTGTAAACGCACAAAATTGGGGGGCCGAGTACCGCAATTTAGGCCGGGCCGAGCCGCGGCTCGGCCCGGCCCTGCACTGTAAACGGGGTCTTGGAGACGAAATGTATACTGCAGAAATCAGTGCGCACAACGTGCGTTGTAAGTGCGGAGCACGTGCTTACTCGGTACGGTCCACGTGAGTTCTGCGTGCTCATTGGACAGTTGAACTGGGGAAGTGCCGAGTAAGCACGGAACACGCACTTATCACGTGCGCAGCACGCACGTGCTAAGTGCGCCGTAGAGGGCACGCGCGTCACCCGTACTGGGGGTGAATCCGTAGCCCGACCGCAGCCCGAACGCAGCGAAAGTTCCTCGTGCACTAAAAGTGCTACGGAGTGTCTGCGTGCTCCCAAATCCGTACTGAGGCGGTACTCACCACGTACGGATACCCAAATTTTGCCCACGTGTTTGCAAGTAGACAGCACGCACTTGCAAGAACGGCGGGTTGGGACCACGGCTTAAGCGATTTGCTCGACGAACGTCAAATCGTTGCGATTCGCCGTGAAAATCGTCAGTATGGGACTGGGCCTTTACTAAAATTCAGTTTGACCAAAACTGTACTCTCTTTACCAAAACTCAACTATCCCTTTAACATGACTTTGTATGAATAGTTAAAAGTGTATGTGATAGGGATGAGAAGAAAACAAATAGGCTTATCGAGGTTCTCCCCAGAAAAAATATTGATTTCATTATGCAACAAAATTAACATGATGCAAATTACCTATATAAACGTTATACCGCGCTTAATATTTAATTTAAAATAGTTTTATATAGTTTTATTTTGATATTTACCGTGCACAAAACTTTGTTGTTTGTGAGTAGGTATCCGTCGTCATAGATCGACCATATAGACAAACTTATGCTCGTCATCGTCACACCAAGGTCCATCACGGTCAGGTTGAGGATGAGGACGTTGTGGAGATTCCTCCGTAATACTTTGTCCGTCAGAATCGTCGTCATCGCCATCAGGTTGGCGAAGAGCGCGCCGACGAAGATGACCACGATGGTGATCCCCTCGATGATCACGACGGCTGACCAAGGATCATGACCAGAGGTATCAGAGTGATTAGAGATGTCGGTAGGGGACGTGCCATTGATGCTCAAGAGGCCGATAATGGTCATCATTGACATCCCTGACGTGACCATTGTCGTCATCGTTGTTGTCACTACACCGCTGCAGTTCATGTTTGTCAAACAATCCGTAAATATACAACGATCAGAAGTTAACCAGCTCAACTGTGTTCAAGTAGATTATGGTAGAGAAAGAAATGTACAGCAGGACAGTTGTGCAGATGATGCTTTATTTTAGTTGTGAAGAACTATCTGGCTATGATACCTAATACAGTTTAAAAGTTATGTTTTCAATCACAAGACCCATAAGCACTTCAGTTTTTATTGGAAACCATCTGTCAACCTTACGGAACCAGTACAGTATATTGATTAATAAGGTATATTAAAGGGATCTAGTAACTGTAGGTTGACATGTGCAAAAAGTGGTGAATGGTTGATCAAATGTGTGTTATTGTGATGTGATATGTCCACTGAGTAATTTGTGAACATTTCACGTTTAATGAATATTATATGGCCAAATAGTGAGCGAAAATGCAACGTGATATTCTCTAACTCATTGCACTGACTTTGTTACTTTCCAGGGGATAATTAAAAATACGAGCACTTTAATCGTAAATATCAACGAGAGGGAAATTCGAGAAGAAAAAAACACGAAACATGCTTCTAATGGTAATACGAATACAACAAGGTATGAATGAACCACCAGAGTTCTAAGTAAGATTTGTGGATTTGGACATGTGTTACAGTATTAGATCCCTTCAATACAGGTTTCTCCTGACCTGCACAACTAATTCTTAATAATATGGTGTTACACAAAAAAACGAGTTGATAATGGCTGGAAATGAGACGATTTTCCACAAATATTTGCATTTAAAATCTTCAAAGAGTATATCCCACGCTAGAGATGGCGAATTATTGCTTACGAATAAAAACCTTTAATTCAAATGCATCCATGCACGCGATCACTTTCGTTTGAAGGAACAAGTACCACTTATGAACATGACTGTCAAATCGCAAGTGGCATGGGCGTATATGGCAAGCCTTATTTTGCCCCAAAAATCGATAAACTCTGTTTTTGCTGGGTTTATCTTTGATAAACTGAGTTTATATTTGATAAACTGAGTATATCTTTGATAAACTCAGTTCATCAGTTGATAAACTGAGTTTATCAAGATAAACTCAAGATAAACTAAGTTTTTCTCAAGAAAAACTGAGTTTATCATCACTGATAAACTTAGTTTTTTTCCTGAAAAACTCGGTTTATCTCGTGATAAACTAAGTCTATCTGAGAATAACTGTGTTTATCTGGTGATAAACTGAGTTTATCTGAGAAAAACATAGTTTATCGACTTTTTGCGCAAACGGCTTGCCATAGGTGATAAACTGAGTTTATCTGAGAAAAACAGAATTTATTGTCTTTTTGCCATGGCAAGCATTTTGGGGGAGGGGAAGGGGGGTCTAATTAAGGGGGGTCGATCCTGTGGGAGGGGGACACCCCCTCCCACACCCTCCCCAGCTCGGTCGCTTCGCTTCCTCGCAATGTCTCCCCTCCACTTTTCAGAAGTTATTGACGCCCTTGCTTAGTTTCATGGGAGCTCAATGCCCTAGACTATATCGATGGCTCTATAGTATACAGGATCACGTGGATTCATCTCATGCAAGGCTCAATCTTTTCCTCGCTATGCCCTTTAAAAATACGTTACGAGCAGGTTCACTATTTTATAAAATTTTAACACCCATGATAGGAGTTGCAAATGTCTGAAATATAAAAGCTTCCAGGGGCTCCGCCCCCTGGACCCCCATTATTGTCCCCAAATGTGGGCGCCCCCCAAAGACAGGTCTTCGAGCCATCAAGACACTTTCAATGAGCGCATAATAAAACTTCCGGGCATGCCAATGTGGGGCTTTTAGCTCTCCCAGTGGTCACTCTGGAACATTTTTCAAATTTCGCCCCCTCCCCCAATCGCAAAAACGGATCGACGCCTCTGGGGCCTATGCAGGGGAGGATTATTTTGAGAGGGAATTGTCCCTTCCCACGGTCGAAACTTTTATATGCAGAATTCGGAACATTGGGGGAACTGTTTGTAACGTTGAAACAGGACTGGTATAAACGGATTTACCGCAGTCAGTCTTACCAGGTCCCCTGTATACAGTGGCAACTTTTCTTGTTCGCATTTTCATAAAAAACATTATAATTAGGAAATCAAATCAAATCAAATCAATCAATCAATCAATCAATCAATCAATCAATCAATCAATCAATCAATCAATCAATCAATCAATCAATCAATCAATCAATCAATCAATCAATTCAACGAAAAATCGATCATTTATTTATGTGAATATCTAATCTGCACCACTGCAATGCAATGCTTTAAAAGCACCCTTAGCCCGACCGCATGTGGGCGTTAGTGATTGTTTTCACTACTTAAAGGTGCATTCCGTGTATTATTAATGTATTATATAAAGATAAATCAGTCATGACGATCAACAAAGCATTATAAATGGTAATGGTGTAAAACAATACAGATAATCGATGTATCATCTTAGGCAATTATGATACCTAAAATAAGGAAATATAATTTCAAACAAGATTTTGTGCATGCTTCTTGTTTATAATTGAATTATATATACATGTTTATATATGTATGTATAAAAGAGTATAATGTTTTTCTACCCACCGAGTATATACACGTTAACAAACGTACCCAAATAAATGCTTGCCTACAAAGAATTAAGGTTAGATGAAACGTAATCTGATAATAAATGTACCAATGATATCTGAACTAGTTATACCAAAGTCTGATATGTCAGGTATGTACATAATATAAGCATTTCAAAACCGTTCATTAAAGGGAAATTCCAGATTAATTATAATAATCAAAAGAGTGTGAACAATGCGATAAATAATCAGAATCGGAAAATGCAAAAAACAAATGATTTATGCCTAATTGAACATCATGTAGAAATTAGCGATACTTCTGACAAACTGTCGCAAATTTCTAACTGAGGCACTCGCCATATAGGATGTTGAACATGAAAATTGGCATAATTCTCATATTCGTCAATTCTCAAGAAAGTTCAATCCGTCATAGCTAATTTGCTGCTGTACCGTTTCACCTCAGATTTTGTATCATGCTTCCTCTCATTCACCTTATGTCATAGCATACATCAAATCTATGTGGTTATGACGCTTGAACAAGCGCCCTCAAGTTAACATTCTGTAAACGTCGTACATCCTATACATTTCGAAATTGATTGTGTCATTCTCTATCAAATGATAATTCCTATTATAATCCCTATAGTAATCCCTATATTAATCACTATTAGGGTTAGTTAATACAAACTAAACAAAACATTAATACATATGATAACGAGTATTAAAAATAAGAAAACAAAATGCTAACCAGTAAGCAAAGTAACATTGAACCAAGTACAGTAGTGACGTTGGACTAACCCTAGGATTAGCCCATGGGGGCATACCCCCCCCCCCCCCCCCCCCACCTAGCTACGCCACTGCTATGACCTACATAATGAATGGTGTTGTGATTTAATTTTTCCACTTAGATGTGTTCTCAGTTTGATAGAAACGGTCACATATTCTGCGGGAACAACTTTCCAGTACTATTTTACAAGAGACCTATACAGGCTAACTGCTGTATTTCCCGTTGTATTGAATGTTTATTTGTACAAATGTGCTCTGTATACGCGAATAAGGAGCGGGTCACGAAGTCCAAATTAAATTGAGAAAATATAAATTAAGGTAAATCGATATATGAATCAAAGACAGTTTAATATGCGTCTTTGCATGAACTAATAAACAAGAGAGTCGAGTGGAGAGGGATTTTCTTCCGCAGTGATCCGTGTTCCAAGGTTACTGACCACGCCTATCCAGTTGAAAGGGTCGATGACCACGCCCATCCGATGTGGTGGGTCGATTGGGATCCAATCAGAGATCGGTATCATACCGGGCACAGTCCCGGCAGCCAATCAGTGAACTGTACCGTGCGCGCAGGCGTCGATTCATAAATGCATAGACGAGCGGATCGAGGAGAGAGTTGGTGTACCCTAGCCACATACTGACCACGCCCAGCCAGTGGGGAGGGTTGATAGGGATAAAGCAGGAGTGGATGATGAAGTAAGGAGTCCAACAGACCAACGTAGTCAGGACCAAGAGAATACCTAGTCAGGGATAACAAACACATAGTTACAGTGACCATGAACACATGAGAGGATGCATACGAAAAACAAATGGTTACGTTCATCGTATAGGCATTTATGCCTAAACTTGATAAGAGTTTATCTCCAGGCATGCCAATTTCATCAAACTATATAACATTTTACAAATTGTTAACGTCTGTATTATTACATTGAAAATGATCAAGTACATTCTAACGGAGAATTGTATTAATCTGGTACTTTACCTGTCATGGCTATCTGTTTGTCCACGCTAAGTTGATTGAGTCTTGTCATAAGATTCTTCGCCCTCTTCTTCTTATTCCAAATGGACTTGGCCGTCTTCCCAGTCGACTTCCCAGCGTCCTCAGCCGTCCGTCCACTATCTCGTTCAGACAGGACATCTGCAGCATCACCTGACCCCGATGGTTGGTTGCTCGCATCATCTGACGCATCATCTGGTGCTCTGGAAACGATGTTGATGGGGCAAATTGTTACATCGGTACCAAGTATATCGGATTGCCCAACACTCGGGACGTCTGGTGGGTCATCGGTCATGTTCACTGTTTGGCTGATACTCACAGTGTCCATTGAAATGTTGCCAACGCCACTATCTGACGTCATCCCAGCGTTGAGGACGCTGGACTTCTTTCCTCTCAGTGCACCTTGATGGGACTTCATCTGAAGCTCCTGGCGACGGATCGTCAACATGACGTTGAAGTAGCAGAAGGCCATCACAGGGACGGTAATACCGAAGATGAAGGTGAACCAGATGATAAAGTAGAGACATGCATCCCAAGCCGGGGAGCAGTGGTGAGTGTCCGGGTGGTACCGGAAGTCAGATAGGACCTCAAAGGTCGGAGGGATGACGTTGATGATCGGGAGAGCCCAGCAGAAGACAACGAGAGCGATGGCGCGGTGCTTGGTCGGAGGGAAGCGGGTTGACCAGCACACGGTGAGGTAGCGGTCCAGAGAGATGGCCAGAATTGTGGTGAAGTTACCGAAGGTGAACAGAGTAGCTCCGAATCCATTTATCTGTAGGGTTTTTAAAGGAAGAAGAGCCTTCAGTTTATAAATGTATACCGTATATATCATGAATGATCCTTTATCATGTCTATCTAATTTTTCCAGAGAACACCCTAGAGTGTTAAACCCTTTCATTGGAGGACCCTGCATAAACGATTATTGACGTTATTACCGTGCAACAATGTTCTTCCAAGGTCTCAGATTTCCCTAGGTTTCATTTAAGCCTTTGTCACTATCAGGGCACTAGCTATTTTTTGTGATAAATTGTCTTGTGAAACCCGAACTGATGATTATCACACCAGTCGAAATATCAGTCACATGAACAATTAAAGCTAATAGAACCGAGAACACTTGAGAGTGGTATACACTGTTTCCTTGAAGACCCTGCGTACAAGATGTATTATTAACCCTTCCACGGTCTCATATTCCCCGGGTTTCTGTAACTATCAGGAACAGGGCGGTAATTATGTTGTGACAAATTGTCTTCCGAAACCCAAACCGATGATTATCATATCAGGAGGCATATCAGTCAACTGGAAACATAAAAGCTAATAGAACAGATTGAGGAAACCCCTTAACTAGAACTGTGAAAAAACCCGTTTTTCTCCCTATAACTTGGTAACCCATTTGTGATTGTAAAGATTTACAAAAAATGCTTTGAAATTAACTATTTATTTAGTTTTATTTTTATTTTGCTGGCCCTACAGCGTGATAGCACGAATCCGCGTCCGTACCCGGTCGAGACAGGTGTACAGGCTTGTAGGGCGTTGGTGCAATCACAGCGGGGTTGACATTTTTGCATGAAATTTCTGCCTAATTTGTCTGAATATGACGTCTTTTAGATTCAGATTTTGCCATCTGAATATTTGTATGTATTACATAAAGAATACTAATCATTTAGTTAGCCAATAAACTGACTTATCTTAACTTTCCAAATTGTGTAATGTTACTTTAAGATATTTTCATCCTCACTTTACTTTACATGTATGGGAGTGACTGCCCTAAAAAAATGTATGTATTTGTGAGTCAAGCTTTTGGTAGATTTATTATAATTATGTGCCCCTTCCTGTTTGAAACTCAACTTCTTTACATTGTGCCTTATCGGGGTTCTCTCTTCACCAAAATATAAACTAACGTACACAGACTCAGTAAATAATGTATACACTTTTCAATGGTGCGCATTCATTTCCTCATTCGCTTTGCAATTTTCTATTTTCCATTATTCCAGGAATTCAGGTTGCATTTTTTCTTGTCCGTAGTTCATGGAATTATTGTACAGGTGTATTGCAATACAATACAATAATTCCATTAACTATCGACGAGTGAAAAATGCAGCATCGAATAGTGGAAAAGGAGAATTTCAAAGCGAATGAGGAAATGAATGAATATAATTTATTTACTGACTCTGTGAACGTCAGTTTATTTTCTTTGCCATAAACGATTTGATTTTTGTAAAATTTACCACACTGCGAATATCAATTACTGAATTAGAACACTGACTAGTATTGCAAATTCAAATCGTTTCTGGTAAAGAACAAAATGGCTAATACTGACTGCATATCAACTAGATCAAATGCACAAATACCCTATAAAAAATAAATATCCGTTAAAAGGGGAATAAACAGATATTAACCCCGTATCAACAATTATTTTGAAACATTAAATTAAAGGGATCCAGTAACATTGTCCAAATGCATATTTCTTATAACTCAAGTGGTTCTCTCATACCTTGTTGTATTAGTATTACCATTATAAACATGGGCCAGATTTATTTACATTTCTCTTTCTACTTTACCAAAACTAAAATATCCCTTTAACAATACAATCATGGGACAGTTTTCGGTTTAAAATTTCCCTTTCGTTCAAAAGGTATTTACGATTGAAGTGTTCAGATGTTAAATTATCCACTGGACCACGAAAACCGTGTACAAAGTGAGTTCAATGAGTTACTGAATATCACTTTGCATTTCTGTTCATTACTCGGTCATATAACGTCCATTTAACTTGAAATTTTCACACAACACCCAGTGGACATATCAGATAACAATAATATACATTGTATCAATCACTCATCACTTTTTGCACATGTCAACAAAGTTACTAGATCCCTTTAACATGTATCATGTACAATAACTATACAGTCCTCTGTGAATTATATGCGTCTCACTTTCAATCACGAATTACGTGTATAGCTAATTGGTTATGTATGCCAATTGCTTTGTATGGAAAGGGTAAATCGGGAATTGGCATAAAGTAACATGATAAACTCCCTCGTGTAGCTGCTATAGATTAGGGCATCTGATAATGAATTCGTTCTGCAACTCCAGATCAAAAGGGCATATGCCTTTCCTTCTAACCAACACGAATATTCAATTCACAACTAACAAGAAGTTAAACACGATTTGCATTTTAACAAATTAATTTAATTGATTTTCCATCGGGGCGTAGATTCAAATGTGATATTGTGTTATTTTCTAACCGTAATTTCTTAATTTGCTTTGTGTCTCGTTTTCAACAAAGCAAGTTGGGCATGGATGCAATTCTTGAATAATTTACACGCCTCTTACTTGGTATAATCTGCATTATTATCTCGGTAATGAAATGCTAAAACATGTCGTCAAACATATTCCTAAAGTCGAATGTAATTTCGTTAATGGAAATCTGTTGCAGCTCAATCGAAAACTAGGTGTATTTGCATTTCATTTTCGAAAGAGATGAAATTACACGTTCGAATCGTTTCTCTCAAACAAAAACACGTGACACGTACAAGGTCTCCTAATAGGTCCCCGGTAATTTATTATTTATGATTGAATTGATTGTGATGGTTGAAATGATTCTATATGTAGAGAAAATTAATACATTATTTTAGAGTGATATATTGGTGACTTGTATGGTTGAAATGATTCTACCTATAGAGAAAATGAAATATTTTTTTTAGAGAGATATATCGGTGACTTTTATGGTTGAAATTATTCTACCTGTAGAGAAAAAGAACAAATTATTCGCTAAAAAGATATTAACGATTGAAGTGTTCATATTTTTAATATTATCCACTGGGAAGTTATAACTGTGAACAAAATGAGTGTAATGAGTAAACGAATATCACATTCATTCGCTTTATCGCTCATCATCTGGCCATATAATATCATTTAACGTGAATATTTATATGTTCACACATTATTCGATGGACACATCAGATCTCAACGATACACATTTTCTCGACCATTCATCAGTTTTTGCATATGTCAACAAAGTTACTAAATCCCTGAACCCTAAGGCCGGGGGACTTTGGTGACTTTTTTTTTTGGGGTCTTGCGCATATTTTAAAACAAACATTTCGAAAATCGGACCGACCGTTACGGAGTCACGTGACCTTTTGTCTATGCATGTCAGCCCGAAAATCGCTCAATTTCGTGATTTGTGTACAAAACATATGGAAATATCAGTTTTCGTACAAGGAGGTATATCATTGGTTATTTGGTCTTGTTTACATTTTATATGTTTGTTTTGGGGTTCAAAATAGTTGAATTATAGTTAGAAATAAAATAAACAACAAAAACAATAAAATACATAAGTACAAAAAACAAAGAAATACATAAGAAATTATAAAAACAATAGAAAACATAAGGAAGAACCTGGCTCTTCCAACTGTTTTTGTCGTATTATTATTACAAATGCTCTAAAGAATATATCTAGTGAAAACCAGAGTTTAATTATGATGAATATATGATTTATGGGTAAAAATATGAATTTTATGACCTTATTTGCATAAATTACCATAAATATGCAAATTAATGAATTTTTCAAAAAATTCAAATTACCATTGTATTCTATACACTTCACTTATCATGCGTGCAAATTTCACGGCGACCGGCCGCTCCGCGGCCGAGATCTTAAGGGGGCCATAATGCCCCCCCCCCCCAGGCGTAGGAAGACCTCAAATAGCCCGGCCTTTTTAGGGTTAAAGGGATCTAATAACTTTGTTGACATGTGCAAAAAGTGATGAGTGGTTGGTATAAGGTATATTATTGTTATCTGTTATGTCCACTGGGAGTTGTGTAAAAATTTCGAGTCAAATGGACGTTATATGGCCGAGTAATGAGCAAAGGTGCAAAGTGATATTCACTAACTCATCGCACTCACTTTGTACACAATTTTGACGATCCGTTGGATAATTTTACATCTGAACACTTCAATCGTAAATATCTTTTTAACGAAAGGGAAATTTGAAAAACCGAGACCGTCCCATGATATTCTTGTTAATACGATTACAACAAGGTATGAGGGAAGTCCCTTTAAATTATACGATCTATGATTACTTACCGTGCACAAGGCGTCGTTGTTTACGAGTAGATAGCCGTTGTCATAGATCGACCATATAGACAAACTCATGCTCGTTATCGTCACACCAAGGTCCATCATGGTCAGGTTGAGGATGAGGACGTTGTGGAGATTCCTCCGCAATACTTTGTCCGTCAGAATCGTCGTCATCGCCATCAGGTTGGCGAAGAGCGCGCCGACGAAGATGACCACGATGGTGATCCCCTCGATGATAGCGACGGCTGACCAAGGATTATGATCGACGTGCAGGCCATGGTGATCATAGATGTCGTTAGGTATCGTGCCGTCGCTGATCATTATGTCGATTTTGGTCACCGTAGTCCCAGACGTGATCATTGTCGTCATCGTCACTGCAGTGCTGGTGTTCATGTTCGTCGAACAAATCCGTCGTATACCGTGATCGCAATAGATCCCGCTAATAACCACCAGACAATTACACCATGCATACCAACTGTAGTTGCGTGTAAAAGTAAAAGTTTAACGAGACACTTCTGTATTATTTAGAATACTAAAGTGTACACTTCATTTTCCTTTTTGAGATCATTATTTCTGGCATTGCTATCCCAGTTAATATTACGTACAATCTCAAGCCCTATTCAAACTAGACTGATGGTATTGTAAACGATTTATGAGCTATTATATGAAACTATATCTTTAAAGCATGGGTGTACATTAATAATTTCGCCTGAGAAGGGGGAGGGGGGTGGGGAGCATGTATTACCGGAATATGATTATGTTCTGTACATGACAATCCAAAATAAGTATCATCCCCAAATAAAATGATTTTACACGGCAATCAGTTGTTAATGCCAAGAAATAAATAAATAGTTTTCCAAAATATTGGCATTTTTAAAAATCCCGAGAGGCAACAAGCTCCCTGGAAAAGGTAGTAAAATTATTACCATGAAGTCTTTATTCAAAAGTTCCAATAAGCAAAACAAAAGACAAAAGCGTACTTTATGAAGATGACATTTTGTTTGTATTGCTTGTTGGACGAAAAATTAAGAGCTCATTTCCAAAAGGCGCTAAATCCACTTTCCATATAAATTAAGTTGACGATATCTACATCTATAAGCTACGTAGCTATCTAGGAAGTCACATTTTACGACAAATTACTCACTAGAAATCAAAATATAGAAAGTTTAATTTTCATATTCCCATAGGCAAGTGTACAAAGTTAGGCAAAGAACCCCTTCCTCGAAAGTTGAAAAAGTGGATATAGCGCCTTTTGGAAGAAAGCTCTTCATTAATGGTAAATGGCCATGAACCAAAAAAGATTTCAGCACTCAGACCCCGTTTACAGTGAAAAAGGGCCGGGCCGAGCCGCGGCTCGGCCCGGCCTATTTTTCACTGTAAACGCTCAAAAGGCCAAATGCGGGGCCAAAAGTGGCCGCGCATTTGGCCCCGCTCTGGAGGTTGTCTCGGCCGCGGCCGAGCCGCGGCTCGGCCCCGCTTTTTCTCACTGTAAACGCACGCAGGGCCAAATGCGGTACCAAATTGGGAAAACAATTCATTGCAAATAACGCGCCTTTGTTCTGTGACCCCGGCACGCCCCAAAATAATCGTTTGTTTACATGCAGAGCGCCACTACGACAAACAATTGAAAGGGCGGCCGGGCCGAGCCCACCACTGTAAACGCACAAAATTGGGGGGCCGAGTACCGCAATTTAGGCCGGGCCGAGCCGCGGCTCGGCCCGGCCCTGCACTGTAAACGGGGTCTCATACACTTTGACTTTTATGGGGAAAGGGGGCTAGGGGGCTGACGAAAGAGCGAAACAATCAAGCCATATGGGCATGTGTATGAAGGGGAAGTCCTTCTATAGATGTTAGGGAATTTGGTGGCATCGAAAATGATTTTGTAGCGTTAAAACATAATGATGTACCGTTATGTCTGTTTATATATATATATACATATATAAAATCGAAAGAAGGACTATATATATATATATATACTGTATATATATGTATATATATATGTGTTTTCTTTGTGGGGGGGGGGGAGGGGAAGGGTGCAGACGCCCCAATTACACCACCAGTGCCCTCTCTATAATCGGGAACCTGTATCGCCCTTAAAAATAGCACATGTCATGACTATACATTCCTCTTATTCGTTTTTCATTTATAGATTCTACTTTCGATGTGCATTGGTTTACAATTTCGATTCATGTGCACCGTTATTAAAATACCAACAAAACAAACACACAGACACACACACACAAACGTGAACAATTAACACTTGAAACATGTTCTTACCGAACTGACAATCGATCAAAAGATCCCGCTCCAAGTGGTGGTGTTGAGAGTACAGTGCACTTATGCAAGCAAGTATGTAGACCAAACGATTCAGGCTTTTATAGGCTAATTGTAATTGTTTTATCCTTGCCTCAATTACAGAGAAGATTTAAAAACGCTACCAGTTCATTTTGTTATGTTCAATTTAATAAATTAAATCTTAACAGCTATGATACGAGTCAATGTGTATCGTAAGTCGCTTGATACTTGCTGGCGTCTGGTAAATGATAACGTACGTCATCAACGTGATGATGATCTGCGTGTTAAAGGAAGGAAGTTCCCTCTGAATATGATTGTTCCTCATATTGTATTGAATAATTGGACTGCGATGTATCATTCGTGACAATTTGTGCAACATCGACAAAGAAATAATGAGGAAACTGTGGCCTTTCGAACTTCATGGAAAATTGATGTCTTTCAAAATTGTCACCAATTGTATTACGACTTTATTCATATATATAATGTATATGAACAATATTTGACGTTGGCATAAGAATTTCGCGTGGGTCACATCCGTACCCCCTCCCCCTCCTCCCCCTGTGCTGAAAAGGCATGGGGTGTTTCACAAAGATCCTAAGTTGGACTTAAAACGTATGGTAAGCCATTTGTAGCCTTGGAATAAAATATATTCAAAAGCAAAAGCGGATTTATTTTAGACTTATCATTAATTGTATGTATTCAAGAACAGAAAATATCTTAGACATAAGGAAATATTAATGATTTGAATCAACATTTTATGCCTCCCTGGAAAGGGATGTCAGGTTCATGTTTCGATCGTTGTCTGTTTGAACCGCCGATTATATAGTAGTCAGGAAATTCCGCATTCTCATACAATAATTGTATTCAATAATATTCTTTGTAATGATGATTTATGAACTCACATTTCAGTGCAAAATAGCAGGAAATAGAAGAAAACTAAGTTTAGCGGTTACAAAATCACACCATACTTAGATCGAATCAAAGTCTCTTTGATTAAAATCCTTCTAAAAATCTAGAAAATGGTTATTTGAATACTGTTGTAGCTATTAGCTGTTGATATCATCAAATGAATATATCAATTCCAAAAGGTGATATATCCACTTGTTCAACTTTCGAGAAAAAACAGGTTTCTTTTCTCAACTGTGTACACATGCCTATGGGAATTTGAAAATGGAACGTTCCATATTCTAGATAGCTATGCAGCATATTAATGTACTGATATCGTTTACTCAATGGTTATGGAAAGTGGATTTAGCGCCTTTTACCGTATCTCCCAATAAAAATTACAATCGGTCTTTCTACAACGATAACTTTAAATATAGTAGATCAATCATAATGCTATGTCATGGTATGAAACTGTAACTTATTACCTACATCTGGCAGAAAACCCTATTCGATTTGCTTCAGTGGTCATGGAGAATGGGGATCTTGGTAAATCATGTCAGATGTCCCTTCCCTCCAGGTTTTGTATAAGGAGACGCGTTGTCCATTGTGTTCACGCCTTACAAATACGAAGTTGTTCATTGTGTTCTCGCACAATAATATCTTTTGAGAAAGTGACTGCTTGTTTCCTGCATTTTCAACTAACAACATCAAGAGAATCATATTTCTGAGTTTTGAAAACATTGGTAAGGTTTGAAAATGAATGATTAAAGAGAAAAATTAAATCATTAACTCATATGTTTTTTAGTATGTTGACATCGTTGAGTTAGAGCGAATGATGCTAATTACTATGGTAAATGTCGTTGGACCGTAATCGGGCCCCTGGGCTCTGAGGATCCACATTAGCCAGTACCGTCACCTCAGAAACAACCATCAACCAGTGAAAATCATCCTTTATGAAGAAAAAACACAATTTGGTTCAAAGGATTTAATTTATCATTATCAAAATATTATTTTATTCTAAACAGAAACATAGTTTTGACTAAATGTACACATTCTTGTCTGTACAAATTGTATTCTATTCTTAAAAGATTTACTTTTTTTAAATAATTTTTACAGATAACCAATGATTGTATTGTACATAATATTATTAGCGCTTAATTGTACAGCATTACAAAATATTTCTTTAAAGTTAATTTGAACGTTTGTCTTCACACTCATCGAGTATAAATTACATAAGACAAAGTGTTTTCTTTACTGTTGATACCGAAGCATAATATAGATATGAATTGAGTGCCTTTCATTAAAGGGGTCTACATCAACTTACTTTAAAATAGTAATTGACATGTGCACAAACTAACATAGTGTTGGTCAAATGTTCTGTGATCCGATACATTCACTGAGTATAATGTGAGGAAATATCACGTTAAAGGGGACCACCAGGCAAAGAACAACACATTATTATATGTTTTGGTACAGTTTTGTGATATCAAATAGATACCCAACATTTTGTAAAGGGTTGTGTAATTCATAAACAAAGCAATTAATTTCCACCACTTACGGAACCACTACTATTTCCTGGTTCCAAACGGGCCAACCATTTGCGAGTGCGCCAATGCTATTCACGCGTACGTTTGTAGACAATAGATTCCCGGGCAATTCGTTCGCTCTGCACACATTAGTCTTCGCAATTCAGACCGCATGAACGCATGCTTTAGAATGGTGATGCGTTTTCCAATTATATATTTTCTGGAAACTTATTTTGGTGAACTTGTTGATGGAATGGAATACTAAAGATGTTAGCTTTCTTTAATAAGAATATTATTTTTGGGTGGTGGTACCCTTTAAATGGAAGTTATATGGCGAGTTATATGGAGTAATGATCGAAAATGAAACTAAATATATTTTGCTAACCCATTGCACTATCTTTGTACACAGTGAAAAATACCCAGCGATATTGTTTTGTTTTAATACAAACATTTCAAACATACATGTTTCATTTTTGTTTTGTTCGGTTTCAGCTCGATCTCTTATCGGGGTGTTGTCGGGCTTGATGCGGGTTAGATTCGGACTCCCGAATTCATCGAAGTGGAATATTTCAAACGCGCTCGAAATAATCCACTTCGACAAAACAGACTGAATTGAAACCAACAACAAATGAACATCAGCACGCCGCACAGTGGGCCAGAACCGTTTCAAAGTGTGCCAAAATTAATTACTCATTGAAGAAGGTTAATGAAGTTCCAGTTTAAAGGAACTAAGGGTTTTCAGACCCATAGAATTCGATGGGAGTATTTTTAAATCCGTGTGACGTCATCAAAATACTGTTCTCTGATTGGACAAGGCAAATATGCATTGTAACACATAGACAGGTTCATATTACACTTATTAGTGCAACTTATAAGGGGTTTCTGGACCTAAGAAACACAGTTGGAGCATTTTCAAATTTCTCTGACGTCATCAAAATACTGTTTTCTGATTGGACAAGGCAAATATTCATTGTTACACATAGACAGATTCATATTACACTTATTAGTGCAACTTATAAGGGGTTTCTGGACCTAAGAAACACAGTTGGAGCATTTTCAAATTTCTCTGACGTCATCAAAATACTGTTTTCTGATTGGACAAGGCAAATACTCATTGTAACACATAGACAGATTCATATTACACTAATTAGTGGAACTTATAATGGGTGTATGTACATAATAAACACAATTGGAGCATTTACAAATTTCTCTGACGTCATCAAAATACTGTTTTCTGATTGGACAAGGCAAATATTCATTGTAACACATAGACCGATTCATATTACACTGATTTATGGAACTTATAAGGGTTTTCTTGACCTAAGAAACACAATTGGAGCATTTACAAATTTCTCTGACGTCATTAAACTGTTTTTTTTCTCTCCCCCTCTCTCCCCTCACTCTTTCTCCACCTCTTTCTATCTTTTGCTATCTCTCTCCCCCGCTATCTTGAATTTTGCTTTCTGTGATTTTCCTTCCATTTTTGAGCTCTCTTCTACCATTGACTACTTTCATACAATCCATATGCTTGTCCCATCATCTTAGACAAAATGTCAGAGGACTTCTTATAGATGCTACTAGTGTAAACAAAGAAAAAAGCGTACAACTGTATCTTATGTAGTTTGCCTATGTATGAGCCATTGAAGTACTAACGTGATATACTTCAATGGTATGATCCCAACGAACGTGTTTACGCCCTCAACGTTCGTTGGTATGATCGCACGGCGCGCTCTTTCGCAAAAAAAGGGCGATTTCGGCAACAAAAGGGCGAACATGTGGTTGGAAAACCGCTTCTTACTCATAAGGTGGCAGATGGTGGCAGACAAATGTGGTATCAACGTAAAGCATACATTGTAAGGAAGGCAATCATGATATTTGTAGCGCAGCAATCGGCAGCAATGTTGAACATTTTTGCGCATGAAAAAAACATCGATTTTCTCCCATTATTTGTTTGATTCTACTAAACATAAATTTCGACATAACTAACAGTTTAGATTTAAAATGTATGATTACTTAGGATAACTATTATAAAACGAGCATTCCAAATTTTAAGTCGATTAAGCAAGCCGTTTAGCAAATATCATGACAAAACCGCAATATTGCATTTAACACAATGTGTTCCCTAAAATCAACATTTCTGGACTTTGTGAAGAAAAATGACCCACTTAAAATAAATATCGAGAAGAAATATTGTTCGGAGATGTTCTACAGGTTGTATTCTTTACTTAAAACATGAAAAAAAGGCAATTTCATTTCCATGACCAAGTCACTATTTTGGCGCACTTTTGCTCACACTTGGCCCACTGTGCGCCGAATGTATCCGTTGGACGCGGAATAGGGTGTTGTCACATATCAACGGATAGCGTAAACGGATGCCCGACGAAAAGAAAATTTGCGAAATCAAATTATCCGGTGGCGAAAATTTCCATTGCTGGATTCACAAAACTTTCTGCTGGATAAAATAATAAACATCCTGACGAGGAACACATTCGCCGAACAAGAAACGGGAAACAAGCGCATACGAACGGAGACAAACGGATTACAATTTGTGCTCTGGGTCGGGCGTCCGTTAACGCTATCCGGTGATATGTGACAAGTGCTATACAGACATACGCAAGACCGTACGTACTTTCCGCCGACACAAAAACGATATCTTCACCCGGGATAGTCCAGTTTGAACTGTGGGGAATTTATTCTATCCCTGTACGCTCTTGCTCGCTAGATGGCGTCAACCCCACTAACCTGATCTTACCCCCGAGTTGGCTGCTACCCCAAGTTGCTGTGGGGTGGCAGCCTATTTGGGGTAATACTGATTAGTGGGGTTTGTCGCCATCTAGCGGGAAAGAGTTGATCAAGGATAACACAAATCCCCACAATCCAAACTGGGCTACATCCATGACGACCCCGACGTTTGGTGTCTGTTTGGGTTTGATCTTGCCGGTGTGGCGGTATAAGAATTGAGATGGCTATATACTATTCTAATGAGATAAACCCAAGCTAGCAGCTGTTTAGCTGATGTTATTCTCCTTGTCACTTCGCCCAGAATATCCGACCAATAAGCGTACACGGTATTGCGCAAAATCATTGCGACAGCCAATCAAAGAATAGTTCAGTTTTAAAGAATTGGTCCAAGGTGTGGTCATAAGACAAACTACATACAACACTCCCGGCAGGCCAGCAAAATATCACCCGAGAGATGTTTATAATAATGACAATTATAATGTTCCACATACGAAGAATCTTGCACTACGATTGGTCAAAAGTTAATCACGTGATGAAACATAGTTACGCCCATCATTGATGGGAGAAGAAAAGTTCGTTACACTGTGTACTATCTTGGTTGCACTCTGTACTATATTCGGTGAAAGTGCGTTGCACTGCGCAGCAGTCGACCACGGCCACCGCGGTGATGTGGCGCGAATTACAAATTTAATTGTATACGTTGCGTATACGTTTACTGCATGCACTGTACGTACACCACCAGCGCCGATTCCATCCGAAAATACAATGCATTGGGGGGGGGGGGGGGGGGGGCATCGTTTGTGAACAATGCTCTGCCCCCCCCCCCCCCCCCCCCCAATGCATTGTGTTTTCGGATGGAATCGGCGCCGGTGTCGTACACCGTTAGCTAGCTGTTAATTGATGACATGTTGCTCTATAAAATGAGCTCATTTGAGCTCCTAAATGAAGCGGAATTAGACAGTTTTCTGCTGGACAGCGAAAGCAGAAATACAAAGCGACTTTTAGACCTGCTAAGTGCTAGCCTATGGGAATTTTCATGGAGTTAATTGGAATAGCATTGTTGGTAAGTAGATCAAACCAAAACTAGAACTAGGCCTAACACTAAAAACAGTTAGATTGTCTTGCTCGTAGACCCTACCAGTAAAATATTTCCGATGTGGAATATAAAGCAAATAATCACATTTTGGTTTCAGGCGATGGCAAACTATCACTTCCTCGGCGATCTGAATGTATACGCTATCTTTCCTCAGCTTCACTTCGGAAAGATAGCTACATCCAGATCGCCTCGGAAGTGAGAGTTTGTCCCATAACCTTCACCAACGGTAATTATTTGCTTAAACTATCTAGTGTATCCTAGTCACATTCTGACCACGCCCAGCCATTGGGGCGGGCCGACGGCGATTGGGTATATGGATATCCAATCAGATATCGGTATTTTACCGGGCACAGTCCCGGCAGCCAATCAGAGAACGGTACCTGGCGCGCAGGCGACTATTCATGAAGGCATAGATGAGTGGGTCGAGTAGGGAGTTGGTGTACCCTAGCCACATACCGAACACGCCCACCCAGTGGGGAGGGTTGGTGGTAATAAAGCAGGATTGGATGATGAAGCATGGTACCCAACAGACCAACGTAGTCAAGACCAACAGGATACCTGAGCAAGAAGAACAAACACAAAATTGAATTATATCATACGAACAATGTATACCACGACCAGTGCGTTCATCGCATAGACATGTATGCCTAACCAGTGATCTGGATAAAAGTTGATCGCCTGACGTACACATTTGATAATATGCATATAATACACGTTCTAGAGTGCATTTACACTGACACACGATAATTAAGAACGTGTATTATCTGTTTTATAAAACGAGCTCAACCATGGAATTGTTTATGATCGCTGGATTATTTGAAACAGACTTGCTATGATAACCTGAATTCTACAAACTACTCTTTAGAGTGGATATTTATTTTGAATGCACATCATTCATCATCATTACTGCACGCGCTGACTGAATTTGACTCTGCAGCTCATCAGATCCAATGAAGTCCGAATGTCCGATGTGAAATCGGCGAAAAATTACCCGTAAAAGTGAGAATTATGAAAGGCTTTTATGCATTTCCAGTCCGAAACTTACCAATTTCAAACCACATACCATATAATTTACGAAACGGCCAATATTTATTAACAACTTTATATGCAGTTCACAAACAAGGCATTTTGCATCCTTTCCCCCCCTTTTCCCAATCACTTCGCGAGTTGTTTTCTTTGGTAGAAAGAAACAAACTACTAGTACTAGTATGTAAACAAGTATTGTGGCCCAGCACGATGGTTGCGCACTATCGGCACGACGGTTGCGAAGTTTCAGCACAGTTGAGCAGTTGGTGAAAAGTAATCAATGCCCACGTGATCGGAATTAGCCAATGCGGAGCCGAAGCCGTTTTATAACAAAAAATAACTTTCTCACATTCTTAATGGCTGCTTTATTACACTCAATATGATCTAATACTTAAGGTATTAATTTGGTTCTAATTTACCTGTCATGGCAATCTGTTTGTCCACGCTAAGTTTGTTGAGACTTGCCAGAACATTCTTCGCACTCTTCTTCTTTTTCCAAATGGACTTTGCCGTCTTCGCAGGGCCATCGGCCGTCTGTCCAGCGCGTAGTCCAATCACGGCGTGTGCAGCATCACGTGACCTAGAAGGTTGGTAACTCGCATCATCTGACACATCATCTCCGGTTGCTCCGGAAATGGTTTTGACGGGGCCAGTCTCTACACCGGTGCTGTGCATATCGGATTCCCCAACACTCTGGACGTTTGATTGGTCATCGGTCAAGTTCACTGTTCGGCTGATACTTATGGTGTCCATTGAAATGTTGTCAACGCTACTATCTGATGTCGTTCCAGCGTTGAGCGCGCAGGACTTCTTTCCTCCTAGTGCAACTTGATGGGACTTCATCTTAAGCTCCTGGCGACGGATCGTCAACATGACGCTGACGTAGCAGAAGGCCATCAAGGGGATGGTTATGCCGAAGACGGTGATGAAAAAGATGGTAAAGTAGAAACATTCATCCCAGACCGGGATGCAGTGGTGAGCATTCGAATCGTACCTGTATTCAGATACGATCTTTAAGGCTGGAGGAATAACGTCGATAATCGGGAGAGCCCAGCAGAAGACAACGAGAACGATGGTGCGGCGCTTGGTCGGAGGGAAGCGGGTTGACCAGCACACGGTGAGGTAGCGGTCCAGAGAGATGGCCAGAATGGTCATGAAGTTACCAAAAATGAACAGAGCTCCAGCGAGTCCATTTATCTGTAGGAATACAATAGGGAGAAGAGACTTAAAAACAACGTGACGAACGATTCTTATTTCTTGTCATTTGTATAGATTCATAGTACATCTCAGAGAGTTCTCCTAAAAGACCATAGATAACATATTAGTATCCCCCTGCAGTTCCTTATCTCTGGACGTGGTGGATGAGACATCACAGAATGTTTCTTTCCGATGATGTATTTGAAGTAAGAGAGATTGTAAGTCCCAAGACATAGTCTTGGGACTCATATCTTCACGAAATTGAATTTCAAATTCCTAGGGCTAGGGAACATTTTAAGATGTTCCCGACAACAAAGATATCATATGTTACGTTATTTGGCTATGTCTAGGTAGAATCAAAGTTTAAGTTGGAGTTGATGGGATATGTATACTCATTCTCAAAACTTGTGCTGATATTTTGCTGAAATCTATAACGCATTTGATAAATAAATCAATCGTGCATGGCAAAGTACCTAGAGCATGGAAAATTGCAAAGGTGATACCAATTCATAAAAAGGGTGTCAAATCGAATCCGGATAACTACAGACCAATTTCGTTATTGCCATGCATTACAAAAGTTCTCGAACGAGTTATACAATTACAATTGTTACATCACCTTCAGACATATAATATTCTTGTACCTGTGCAGTCTGGATTTCGAGCAAAGCATTCTACTGTAACTGCTTTGGTTAAAGTAACCGATGAATGGTTAATGGCAATGGACAAAGGTGTGTATACGGGAACAATTTTTGTAGATTTGCGTAAAGCTTTTGATATGGTTGATCACGCATTGCTCCTTAAGAAATTATCGAGTATTGGTGTAACAGGCACAGCCTTAAATTGGTTCGAGAGTTACTTATCTGAGAGAAGAATAGTAACTGTAGTAAATAATGCTACCTCTAATGAAAGAAGTTTATCTCATGGTGTGCCACAGGGCTCAATTTTAGGTCCTTTATTGTTTACCATATTCATTAATGATCTACCTGATATATTCAAGCGATCTTCAGTTCACCTATATGCTGACGATACTGTTATATATTTCTCCCATGGAGATGCTAAAGAGGTTCAGTCTGTTCTTAATAGTGAAATGCTAAAGTTAGATGATTGGATGCGTACAAATAATTTGTTTATAAATTACACTAAAACTGTTTGTATGCTTTTTGGAACAAGATATATGTTATCAAAGTGTAACGAAATTGATATAAAAATTAGAGATAAATGCATTGAACAAGTTAAAAGCACAAAATATCTTGGAATTCACATCGATAGAGAGTTGAAGTGGGATATGCATATTGAAAATATGTGTCAGAAAATTGGTAGACTTGTAAGCTTTCTTGGTAGATTACGTTATACTATAAATGAATCTAACCTGAATATCATTTATAAATCTGTTATACTTCCTCATTTTGATTATGGAGACTTGGTTTGGCAATCTGCTTCAAAATCTTCTCTTTTGTTATTGCAAAAATTACAAAATAGAGCGGGTCGAATCATAATGAGAATTAATCCGTATTCTCATATATCTACACAACATGTTCATGATACTCTGGTATGGGATTTTCTGGACAAACGTTATAAGAAACACTTGTACATAATGATGTATAAAGTGTTACAACATTTAACTCCTAATTATATGCTCGATAATATTTCATTGAGAAGTACCAATTATGAATTACGTTCGAGTCAAGTTATGAATTTGCCTAAGCCTAGGTCAAACTGTTGTAAAAGAACGTTCTTCTACAGAGGAATTACAGTGTATAACCAATTACCAATTGCAATTCGTAATGCTACGAGCTTGAGATCATTTCAAACATTTTTAGATGAATATATTCCATAAAATTGTAAATATTTGCAGTTCCCTGTTTTACTCTTTTCTCTCTCTTTCCTTAACTCTTATGGAATTGTTCAAATGGCGTTGGAATTATTTGTTCTCAATTGGAAGTGTTTATATAATATTTGTCACCAATTTTAATTTAGTGTACATAATATGGAATAATTTATGAAATTATAATTTCTCTATGTTGCAATCATTGTATATAGACGTTTAATTGTATATACTATATCTAATTGTGGGACCCCAAGGAAGAACAGCGGTTTTGTTTTTTTTATTCTGCTGAATTGGGTCTTCCCCTGTTGCACTTCATTGCTGTATTTATTGTTGTGATTTCGGAAATAAACAAACAAACAAACAAACAATTTTTACCATGAGCAAAATAAAAAAAGTATTAATTTCCCTTGATATGGAAATCATGGTCTTTGTGACGTCATAATCGAAATCTGTTCTATTTTTGAATTATTATCACAGGCGTAGTGTTTTTAAAACGGCCATATTTTGGTAAAAAGCACCTACACATTTGGACAAAAGCATGTCATATTCGGGCAATGTCATGTAATATTCGGGTAAACGCATGTCATATTTGGGCAAGCTCATGCTACATTAGTCCAAATTCATTTAATTTACGACATAATTTACTAGCAAAACCGGCCCATATTCGGGTAAAATTGTATTAAAGTGGCGAAGTCCATGATTTTTTATTATCAAGTTGAGTTCATTTTCTTTAACTATGAAGTAGAACACTGACAGGTATTAAGAAATCAAATCGTTCGTGTTAAGATCAATAAAGCCAATACTGACTGCATGTCAACCAAATTAAATGCGTAATAATCAGGTCCTTTCCAAAAACGTAATTTTAAGATCTTAACCATGTTTAAACAAATTATCACGAAATATCTAATTAATAAATTAGAAAAGATTAGACAGAATGAACAAATTAAAGGTATTTTGTATGGTGATAACAAAAAATAGAATTAAAAGTGCTGCAATATGCAGACGATACATCGTTATTTTTTCGGGAAAAATCATCTTTAAGATATATTATAAAAGAACTAGAATCATTTGGAAAGGCAGCCGGTCCCCTTATTAATAAAGATAAAACAATATTGAAATGGTTAGGCCCAATACAACAAAGATGGGATTTTCATGAATATGGACTACAATGGACTGAAGGTAGCGTAAAATATTTAGGAGTCCATATAAGTACTGATTTGGAACTGGTGGCAAAAAAGAATTGGGAAACAAAATTACAAAAGATTCAAAGAATTGTAGATAATTGGAAAAAAAGAAACCTTACACTTTTTGGTAGAGTACTTATTGTAAAAACATTGTTCATTAGTCAAGTTGTTCATTTGATAATGTATTGTTCGGTACCACAACATGTAAGAAAACGATTAGAACAAATTTTGTATAATTTTGTTTGGAATTCAAAAATAGACAAAGTTAAAAGAGAAACAATTATTAAAGACTATCATGAAGGTGGTATTAAGATGATCGATATTGAAAAGTTGATTATAAGTTTCAGATTAAAATGGCTTGGTAAAATATTAGATGGTTCAGATGGCTTTTGGAAAGAGATGTCAAATTATTATTTTCAATCTTTAGGTGGGCTAAAGTTAATTATGAATTGTTCTATTGATGTATTCATGGTAGACACATACTTTGTTAACAAATTGCCACCGTTTTATTTAGAAATACTGAAATCATGGGTCATTATGAATACACAAAATGAAAATAATAGTGTTGATTTAGATAAACAGATTATATGGTATAATAAATATGTAGTATTTGAAAAGAAACCTTTCTTTTTTAAGAACTGGTACTCAAGTGGAATAAGCTATTTGAAAAATGTTTGTTTTGATAATAGATTTATTACAACATCAACATTAATAGAAAATGTTCGTAATAAGAAATCAAAAGTAATTGTAATGTTTGAATATTTTAAATTACAAAAAGCGATACCCAAAGTATGGATGAGTAATGTGAAAGAACCAATATGTTTAGAAATACCAACAGTTTTGATTGGAGGAAAAGAAAGACTTATTCAAAAAGTACCAAGTAAATTATTTTATATTTTTCTTTCGAAAAATGGAAACACAATTGAAGGCCCATCATATTGGGTAAAGAAATTAGATTGTTATGTTGATTGGAAATATGTTTATAAAAGAAATGTTGTGTGCATTAAGGAGAACAAATTAAGACAATTTAACTTTAAAGTAATTTATAATTTGATCGCAGTAAAAAGAAAATTATTTTTGTGGAAACTTAGCGATAGTGATACATGTGAAACTTGCCATTGTCGAGAAGATTTATGTCATGCTCTATTGGAATGTAAAATGAATGAAATATTTTTTAGAAACTTTACGCAAATGGTAAAATATGTTTATAATGTAAATGTAGAAATGAATGTATTCACATTACTGAAAATAAATGTAGAAGACAAAATCAATGATATTTTAACTATAGCTTTTTGGAGCATATATAAAATGATAGTTATCAGAAATCAATCAGGAAAAGATGAAAGAAGCACAAAACTATGGTTTACATTCTTAAATGAAGTTCACGCTCGCATACAAATAAATGATTACTTGCATAAAGAAAAAAAAAATGTATTATTTACCATTTATGATAAAAACATATTTGTAATGTCTAAATTGATGTAAAAGAGAAAATTATTGAAACATGATTTGTTAAACTGTATGGAACTTGAAGTGAAATCAATAAATGCCTGGAAAGGTGAAAAAAAAAAAAAAAAAATCTAACTAGAAATTGCGCGCTCGGCGGGTCGCGCAGCCGAGCACATGTATCCCCCGAACCAATTGCATTGCACTTTTGTGGGTTGTAATATTGTGAACTGAACAAGTTTGGTGGTGTACGTTGTTCTACTAGGCTGGCAGTAGCCTTTGGGCAAGGCCTCGCGCGCTGTTTGTCCTCCGAGCAGGGTCTGATTAATAGACAAGGCGATGTGCGCTTACAGCAGTGATCGCTGGACTGAGCCGCGTCAGCGGCGAGGCCTTTGCTAACTTGCGGAGCTCATTAATATTGGCATATGTAACAGGCTCTTACATTATGCAGCAGTTAAAAACAATTGCAGCCAATCGTCATTGTTTAGGGTTTTGAACAAGGTGTTACGCTATACGATCTCAGAACCGATTCTTCTCGGAACCGAGACATGGGTATGGAATCAGAATCGACTCCAAGCTGGGGCAGAACCGCCCAAGCCTACTTCATACCAAATAAGAAAATAATCGGACAAGAACTCGGACCTGTAGAGCGGTCACAAGGTAATCTTAACTATTTCTTTATATCATGGTTACCATGGCAACCATGAATCCGCCCCACACCAAAATCAATAGGCTTCATCCTCTTTCCTTAATACACCTTCATACCAAATAAGAAAATGATCGGACAAGAACTCGGACCTGTAGAGCGTTCACATGGTAATCTTAACTATTTCTTTATATCATGGTTATCATGGTTACCATGGCAACCAGGACTCCGCCCCACACCAAAATCAATAGGCTTCATCCTCTTTCCTTAATACACCTTCATACCAAATTAGAAAATGATCAGACAAGAACTCGGATCTATAGAGCGTTCACAAGGTAATCTTAACTATTTCTTTATATCATGGTTACCATGGCAACCAGGACTCCGCCCCACACCAAAATCAAAAGGCTTCATCCTCTTTCCTTAATACACCTTCATACCAAATTAGAAAATGATCGGACAAGAACTCGGACCTGTAGAGCGTTCACAAGGTAATCTTAACTATTTCTTTATATCATGGTTACCATGGCAACCAGGACTCCGCCCCACACCAAAATCAATAGGCTTCATCCTCTTTCCTTAAGACACCTTCATACCAAATTAGAAAATGATCGGACAAGAACTCGGACCTGTAGAGCGTTCACAAGGTAATCTTAACTATTTCTTTATATCATGGTTACCATGGCAACCAGGACTCCGCCCCACACCAAAATCTAAAGGCTTCATCCTCTTTCCTTAAGACACCTTCATACCAAATTAGAAAATGATCAGACAAGAACTCGGACCTGTAGAGCGTTCACAAGGTAATATTAACTATTTATTTATATCATGGTTACCATGGCAACCAGGACCGCGCCCCACACCAAAATCAATAGGCTTCATCCTCTTTCCTTAATACACCTTCATACCAAATTAGAAAATGATCGGACAAGAACTCGGACCTGTAGAGCGTTCACAAGGTAATCTTAACTATTTCTTTATATCATGGTTACCATGGCAACCAGGGCTCCGCCCCACACCAAAATCAATAGGCTTCATCCTCTTTCCTTAATACACCTTCATACCAAATTAGAAAATGATCGGACAAGAACTCGGACCTGTAGAGCGTTCACAAGGTAATCTTAACTATTTCTTTATATCATGGTTACCATGGCAACCAGGACTCCGCCCCACACCAAAATCAATAGGCTTCATCCTCTTTCCTTAAGACACCTTCATACCAAATTAGAAAATGATCGGACAAGAACTCGGACCTGTAGAGCGTTCACAAGGTAATCTTAACTATTTCTTTATATCATGGTTACCATGGCAACCAGGACTCCGCCCCACACCAAAATCTAAAGGCTTCATCCTCTTTCCTTAAGACACCTTCATACCAAATTAGAAAATGATCAGACAAGAACTCGGACCTGTAGAGCGTTCACAAGGTAATATTAACTATTTATTTATATCATGGTTACCATGGCAACCAGGACCGCGCCCCACACCAAAATCAATAGGCTTCATCCTCTTTCCTTAATACACCTTCATACCAAATTAGAAAATGATCGGACAAGAACTCGGACCTGTAGAGCGTTCACAAGGTAATCTTAACTATTTCTTTATATCATGGTTACCATGGCAACCAGGGCTCCGCCCCACACCAAAATCAATAGGCTTCATCCTCTTTCCTTAATACACCTTCATACCAAATTAGAAAATGATCGGACAAGAACTCGGACCTGTAGAGCGTTCACAAGGTAATCTTAACTATTTCTTTATATCATGGTTACCATGGCAACCAGGACTCCGCCCCACACCAAAATCAATAGGCTTCATCCTCTTTCCTTAATACACCTTCATACCAAATTAGAAAATGATCGGACAAGAACTCGGACCTGTAGAGCGTTCACAAGGTAATCTTAACTATTTCTTTATATCATGGTTACCATGGCAACCAGGACTCCGCCCCACACCAAAATCAATAGGCTTCATCCTCTTTCCTTAATACACCTTCATACCAAATTAAAAAATGATCGGACAAAAACTCGGACCTGTAGAGCGTTCACAAGGTAATCTTAACTATTTCTTTATATCATGGTTACCATGGCAACCAGGACTCCGCCCCACACCAAAATCAATAGGCTTCATCCTCTCCACACCTTCATACCAAATTAGAAAATGATCGGACAAGAACTCGGACCTGTAGAGCGTTCACAAGAAAATCTCTGCGGCGGACGCGGCGGACGCGGCGGACGCGGCGGACGCGGCGGACGCGGCGGACGCGGCGGACGCGGCGGCGCGACGAGGCCAAATCCATAGTATCCCCCGAAGTGGTTCGGGGGATACAATTAATAAATGCAAACTATGATTATTTACCATACACAATACTTCGTTGTGGGTGAGGAGCGAGCCGTGGTCGTAGATTGACCAGATGGAGAGAGTCATACTCGTGATCGTTATACCGAGGTCCATCACAAGCAGGTTGAGGATGAGGATGTTATGGAGATTATTTCGCAATCTTTTGTCCAGCAGAATCATCGTCATCGCCACCATGTTTGCAAAGAACGCGCCGACAAAGATGATCACGATGGTGATTCCCTCGATGACCGCGACGGCTGACCACGGATCATGATGCAAGTCCAGGCCACGGTGATCATGGTTGTCGTTAAGTATTGAGACGTTGTCGCTCAAGAGGCCTTTATTGGTCATCGTAGTGCCGGACGTCGTCATTGTCGTCATCCGTGTTGTAGTCTAACAGATGCCTAGTATAATACCGTGATCGCAATAGATCACTTATGCCAGACCAACGGTATCTTAGTGTTTTAGAAAAAGTTGAGCGAGAACCTTTATCTTATATGGCTTATGATTTATTTGTTTGATTGTGAAGATAATTTTCTGGCATTATCACCTATATCTTTGTACTGACATGATCATCTTTCAAAAGAGGGCAAGAAATCTAGACTTATACAGGCTAATTAAAATTGTGTGTCCTTTCCTCAATCACCGTAAACTAGAAAAATATACTTTACCAGTTAATTTGCTTTAGTTTTATATAGAGTTTGTGGAGTAATGATCGAAAATGAAACTTGGTATATTTTGCTAACTCATTGCACTAACTTTTTACACAAAGAAAAATACTCAGGGATGTTTTGTTTTTTAATACATAAATGTTCCATATTTGAATACATAAATGATCAATTACATACAGTTGGGATATTTTTGGACCTTTCCAATGCCTTCGATGCGATAAATCATAATATAATATTATATAAGTTAAATCATTATGGAATACGTGGGCATGCGTTGGACTCGTTTATGAGTTTTTTAGAAAATAGAAAACAATTCGTTGTTGGGGCATGAGTCAAGCCACAGATGGATTTATACATGAATGACTTTCCTAATGCTTCTCAAGTATTATCTGCTTTACTCTTTGTGGACGATTCGAACTTTTATTCACACCGTGATCCAGAGGCCTTGTGCAATGAAATTGGTACAGAAATGGATTCATTTAAATAAATTGTCATTAAATATTGTTAAACACAATGGTTTTTAGTAAAACGATAAATTTACTCCCTGGACATATTTTAACAAATAATATTAAATTGTAACGAGTGGATAGGTTTATAAGAAAAACTCCGGGGGAGTTTTTCTTATCGTGTGAAAAGTGAGTGCAGTAAGTTAGTAAATATCACTTTGCATTTTCGCTCATTACTTGGTCATGCAATGTCCATTTGACTTGAAATTTTCACACAATACCCTGTGGACATATGAGATAACAACAATATACATTGCATCAACCTTTCATCACTTTTTGCACATGTCAACAAAGTTACTAGATCCCTTTAAGCATAGTCGCTCTTAAACGTTGCACACCAGCGCGCTACGTAGCTTTCGATCTGCGCACTAACGCACGCACGCACGCGTACTTGCGCGCGAACAATTGAAGATAGTACACAGTGCAACGCACTTTCACCAAGATAGTAGTGAATGCAATGCACTTTTACCCGAAATAGTACACAGTGTAACGAACTTTTCTTCTCCCATCAATGATGGGCGAAACTATTTTTCGACACGTGATTAACTTTTGACCAATCGTAGAGCAAGTTTTTTAGTATGTGGAATATAATGACAACTATCTGGTGTATCCTAGTCACATTCTGACCACGCCCATTCATTGGGGCGGGCCAACAACGACGGGGTATATTGATATCCAATCAGATATCGATATTTTACCGGGCGCAGTCCCGGCAGCCAATCAGAGAACGGTACCTGGCGCACAGGCGACGATTCATGAAGGCATAGATGAGCGGATCAAGCAGGGAGATGGTGTACCCTAGCCACATACTGACCACGCCCAGCCAGTGGGGAGAGTTGATGGTAAGAAAGCAGGAGTGGATGATGAAGTATGGTGCCCATCAGACCAACGTAGTCAGGACCAAGAGAATCCCTGCGCAAGAAACACAAACACATAAGTTAATTAAATTGTAAGAATATGCATACCTCGACCAGTGCGTTCATCACATGCATGACACGGACATTTAGTCCTGACTATGCACTAACCTTGATAAAGGTTAACCGCCTGGCGTACACATTTGATCAAAATAAATAACATTTTCACATCCTTTACATCTGCTTTATTACACTCAATAACGAAATTGTACTTTTCAGCGGAGAAATGTCTTAACTTGTTACTTTACCTGTCATGGCTATCTGTTTGTCCACGCTAAGTTTTCTGAATTTGGCCAGAACATTCTTCGCCCTCTTCTTCTTATTCCAAATGGACTTGGCCGTCTTCCCGGTCGACTTCGCAGGGTCTTCAGCCTTCCGTCCAGCGCGTTGGTCAGTCACGACGTGTGCAGCATCATCTGACCCAGATGGTTGGTAACTTGCATCATCTGACACATCATCTACGGTTGCTCCGGAAATTGTTTTGACGGGGTCAGTCTCTACACTGGTGCCATGCATATCGTATTGCTCAACACTCTGGTCATCGGTCAGGTTCACTGTTCGGCTGATACTCGTGTCCATTGAAATGTTGCCAACCCCACTATCTGACGTCGTTCCTGTGGTGACGGCGCTGGGTTTGTTTCCTCGCATGCTCAGTGCACCTTGATGGGACTTCATCTGAAGCTCCTGGCGACGGATTGTCAGCATGACGCTGACGTAGCAAAATACCATGACGGGGACGGTGATACCGAAGATGAAAGTGAACCAGATGATAAAGTAGACACATGCATCCCAGGCCGGGGTGCAGTGGTGAGCGTCCGCATGGTACCTTAACTCAGATAGAATCTTGAAGGATGGAGGAATAACATCGATGATCGGGAGAGCCCAGCAGAAGACAATAAGAGCGATGGTGCGGCGCTTGGTGGGAGGGAAGCGGGTTGACCAGCACACGCCCTTACAAAAATGTCCTGTGGTATCACACACATTACCACACGAATATTTCCTGTCGTATTCCTGTAGTGTGCTGGGACGTTACCACACAGTATTCCTGTGGTATTTATGTGTTTTTTTCCTGTGGTAATTTGAGACCATACCACACACATTATCACAGGAATGTTCCTGTGGTATTCCTGTGGTAAATTGGGACATTACCACAGGAAACAGGAGAATTCCTGTGGTATTCCTGTGGTTTTGGGGGATTTACCACACAATATTTACACATTCCTGTGGTAATTTGGGACATTTTGTCCCAAATTACCACAGGAAACAGGAGAATTCCTGTGGTATTCCTGTGGTTTGGGGGGATTTACCACACAATATTTACACATTCCTGTGGTAATTTAGGACATTACCACACAACATTTTGTCATTTTATGTGGTATTTATGTGGTATTCCTGTGGTATTTGTGGAAAACTGCGAGATTCCTGTGGTATTTTTGGATATACCACACAACATTCCTGTGGTATTTTGTCATTTTATGTGGTATTTATGTGGTATTCCTGTGGTATTTTTGGACCCCTTGGAAAATATGATCGGAATGGGATACCAATTATTGGCATTGAAGTCAAACTCAGTTGGAAATCAGTTGATCACAGGGTGATCACAGTGTGATCATTCACTGTACTCTGACTCTAACTGGTCTACTTTTGGATTTCCTAAGTGCAATTTGGCTTAGCCAAGGTAGGATTATTTCCATAATGAACACATAGTATATTGCTAATATAAATACTAAATGTGAGGTATATTAAATAATGGTTAGGAAATAAACTGAAACCAACACCAAAACATGCGTATCGTAACAAAACGTGAGGGGCAAAGGTTTTCTTGATAATTCTTACATAAAACACTCATAATTAGTATTAAATTAACACATAAATAAATATAGATTATCACAAATTTATTATTTTGTCATATTTTATGATTTTTGTTGTTGAAAAATTCCAAACGTCAGTTACCACACGATTACCACACAAATTACCACATGATTACCACACAATAATAATAATAATTGTGATTTATATAGCGCCTATATTATGATTGATAATCATATCTAAGCGCTTTGCATTATTAATTACCCCGGTCATCGGACACACACTCACAATCAATCCGCACATAACGTGCACTCTCTGCTCCCTTGGGAGCAATGCATTCTGGCAACCATATTGCGCGCACTTGACTGTATACAAGTACAATTGCATACACGTCCCACTCCTACCAAGGTCCCCATTTATACACCTGGGGAGAGAGCAGCAATGTGGATTAAGTGTCTTGCTGAAGGACAAACGGATTTATACATGAATAACTTTCCTAATGCTTCTCAAGTATTATCTGCTTTACTCTTTGTGGACGATTCGAACTTTTATTCACACCGTGATCCAGAGGCCTTGTGCAATGAAATTGGTACAGAAATGGATTCATTTAAATAAATTGTCATTAAATATTATTAAACACAATGGTTTTTAGTAAAACGATAAATTTACTCCCTGGACATATTTTAACAAATAATATTCAATTGTAACGAGTGGAAAGGTTTTTAAGAAAAACTCCGGGCGAGTTTTTCTTCTGTGTACAAAGTGAGTGCAGTGAGTTACTAATTAGTGAATATCACTTTCTATTTTCACTCATTACTTTGCTATGCAACATTCATTTGACTTGAAATTTTCACACAATGCCCTGTGGACAATTATGATATAACAACAATATACATTGCATCAACCCTTCATCACTTTTTGCACATGTCAACAAAGTTACTAGATCCCTTTAATATTCCTGTCGTATTTTGTGTGGTAACATCAATTACCACAGGACATACTAAATTACCATAGCAAGCCCTTGAAATATACCACAAGAATCTAGTGACATTACCACACAAATTCCTGTGGTACTTTTATTCCTGTGGTATTTTGTGTGGTAAAATCAGTTACCACAGGAATTACCACAGGACATTTGTGTAAGGGCGGTGAGGTAGCGGTCCAGAGAGATGGCCAGAATGGTCGTGATGTTACCGAAGATGAAAAGAGATCCACCGAGTCCATTAATCTGTAGGAAGAAGAGACTTTATAACTTCGTCACGAATGATTCTTAATTCTTGGCATTACATGTATACAAAGTAACTCTAGAGATTATCTTGAAGGACCTTGAATACAAGATTATTGCTATTAGTACAGACAGACAGACAGGCACACACACACACACACACACACACACACACACACACACACACACACGCACACACGCACACACGCACACACGCACACACGCACACACGCACACACACACACACACACACACACCCACCCACACACACACACACACACACACACACACACACACACACACACACACACACACACACACGCACACACACACACGCTCACACACACCAATTTCCCAGTGCTCCCTCAAATATTAATTTCCGCATATATTTGGTGGATTGAAAATCACGCAGAATGTTTCCGATGTATTTGAACAAAGTAAGGGGAGATTATAAGTCCCTAAACCAATGTAAACGTAGTCGATGGACGTCTTTACGAAATAGCATTTCAAAAACCTATGGAACATTCCATGATGTTCCCGACAAAAAAGATAACATCTATTAACACTAAGTTATTTGATATCAAATTTTGCTCTTTACCGTTAAAAGGGCATGAAACGTTCACATTTTAGCTTGCTGTTACTGATAATAGTGCAGTATTCCTGTCTCTTGTAGTCTTGAATAATAAGCACAAAATACTAATGGCAATATAAACTGATTTGTCTGACCTTTGTAGGCTGTCATGTTTGCTAACGTTACCGCTAAAAACGTCATCTAAATGCATCTGAGCGTGCACTAACAAAAGCGGGTTATGCAACCGCTGTTGTTCAATTCGCTGCTATACCAGTGGTTACGTTACCCGCTTTTGTTAGTGCAAGGTCAGATGAAGTTGTTTATGGTACAGTTGGAAAACATGGCAGCCTACAGTGCTCAGTAATAACAGAAGTGGTTTTAAAAACTTTTTTTCCAATGTAATTAGTGATACCCTTGAGGTATATATGACTACTTGTGACAGGAATTATGCACTTATCAGTATTAATTAGCGAAAATGCCAGCGTTTGGCTCCCCTTTAAAGGCCTGGTCACACAGGACACGACTGGACCCACGCATGCAGTACGCATCGGTACGAATCTATGGCAACCCGTTTTTAACATTTATTCCTATTTCTTGATATCAAGAATTGATTTCTTGATAACAAAAATTGATTTCTTGATATCAAGTATTGATTGCTTGATATCAAGATTTGATATCAAGAATTGATATCTTGATATCAAGAAATGCATTCTTGATATCAAGAAATACTTGACTGTTGTTAAGCATTGGTAATGCTTGATATCAAGAAATGCATTCTTTATATCAATAATTCAATTCTTAATATCAAGAAATAGGAATAAATGTTAAAACGGCTTGCCATATACACATGACAAATTCGTACCAATGCGTACTGAACTCGTGGGTCTAGTCGTGTCCAGTTTGAAGTTGAGCTCAATACAAAACAAATACAGCTGAGTGATATGGATTGTCATTGTGACGTCATAATATAAATTTATATAAAATAAGCTGTTCCATTTTGAATTAATTTCATAGGAGTAGACATGGTAGGAGGCGGGGGCTGGTGGTTGCAGCCCCTTGAGAGTTGTGAAAATTACCATATTTGGCCAAACTCATGTTAAATTCATGTAATTTTAGGGCAATATAACGTCATTTTCGAGCAAAACCTTCCTATATCGGGATAAAATTGTATTAGTTTTGGACATCAGAGTGGCGAAGCCCAGATACATTCATGTTGTCGAAGGTTAAAGGAATGCGTTACTTTATTCGTGTCACACTGGGTCTTGGATAATTATAAGTGAGAATGCATATAATAGAGTGACTGGTTTTATAAAATCAGATCGTTTCTCGTAAAAAAAAAAACACACACACAATGAAGCCAATACTGACTGCATATGTAAAAACAGCTTGTCCTTTGAAAGGTAATTTCAAGGTCTTAACTTTCTTTAACAAATTATTATGAAATATATTATCAATAATTGCAAACTATGATTATTTACCGTACACAAGACTTCGTTGTGGGTGAGAAGCGCGCCGTGGTCGTAGATCGACCAGATGGAAGGAGTCATACTCGTTATCGTTATACCGAGGTCCATCACGATCAGGTTGATGATGACGTTGTGGAGATTATTTCGCAATCGTTTGTCCATCATAATCATCGTCAACGCCATCAGGTTTGCGAAGAGCGCGCCGACGAAGATGACCACGATAGTGATTCCCTCGATGACCGCGACGGCTGACCACGGGTCGTGATCGAAGTTCAGGCCGTGGTGATCATGGTTGTCGTTAGATATTGAGAGATTGTTGCTCAAGAGGCCTATATTGGTCATCGTAGTGACTGACGTGGTCATTGTCCCCATCATTTGTCACTGCACTGATGTTAAAGGGGTAGTTTAGTTTTGGCAAGGCTGAACTTAAGTAGCCAAAACCTGCACAGTAACATTATAAACTAATAGTTATAACTCCACCATGCTCGAAAGGTATACAAAATTATAAACGACTAAGTAAAAAGCCTGTTATCATTCATAAAGAGCCATTAAAACGCAAGAGGGCGCTTTATAAAAAGGCATTGGTTTCAACCATTTTTCATTCAAAATAATGCATGTGATGTTTTATTGATATGATGATTAAATAGCGAGATCATCAACAACTATTTACAAAAGGCTTTTGAAAAATTTTGAAAAAGTGCAAGCATTTTTAAATTTTTTTTTCAAAAAATCATCTAATTATTTGGGCCCCAAATAATTATGAGATCAGATATATTTATTGATATTTCAGCCGTTTCTGGGTCGATTCGGACCAAATAAAGTTTATTCTGCCATTAAAATTGCATGTTCTCTCAAATTCGACACTCAGTTTTTCATTACCTCACAAAAAAATTGTGATGTGCAGCGCCCTCTCTACCAAAACTAAACTACCCCTTTAATGTTACTAGTCGAGATCTTTAGTATACTATGATCGCAATAAAATTATGCCAGACCATCTGTATCTTAGTGCTAAAACAAAAAGTTTACCGATACAACTTGTGTGGCTTATCAAAATATATGATTTATTTGTCTAACTGTGAAGACATTTTCTGGCATTAACACGTATATTTTTCTTACCAAAATGATCAGCTCTCAAAAGATGTATGGCTTGGGTGTACTGGAGATCAAGACAACCAGCCTTGTACAGGCTATAATTATATTTTTGTACGTCATGCGTCCTTTCCTCAATCACCGTGAATTAATACAAATATGAATTCCACTTAAATTAGTTACGTCCAGTTTTAATATAAGTAAGTAAAATCGTTGTTGCTATAATATGAATCAATATTTTTCGACTGACATAGCTGTATGTTATTTAGCTATAGCGCATGATAACATACTTCCTCAACGTGAAGGAGGAGGGGTTTACAATTCATAACAATCATACTCATGTTTTGAATGAAAAGTCTGTTTGAACATTGGACCGACCATTGTAATATGAAAATAATCCGTAAATTTCGCATCTCAATACTTCTGTGTTCAATTCATTAATTGTAATGATGATTTATGACTAATACATATTTCGGTCCCAAAATAGTTTGTACGCTTTTTAGTTTGTATTACGGTTTTGCCTTTTGTTTCATGTATTTATTTAATATCCAAATCATAGTTTGACAAATAAAATACAAGGAAGTGTAACAAAAGTAATTATAGAATAGGTTGATAAATCCCTGCAATCTGATTGGTTGAGAGCAAAATTTGTGCAGACAATTAATTGTACTGGATGCATGAAAAGTCATGCGTCCGGTAAAAAAATCATGCGTCCGGTAAAAATTCCATGCGTCCGGTAAAAATTTCATGCGTCCGGTAAAAAAATTCATGCGTCCGGTAAAAAAATCATGCGTCCGGTAAAAAATGTCATGCGTCCGGTAAAAAATTTCATGCGTCCGGTAAAATTATTTCATGCATCCGGTAATTTTTCTAATTTTTAATTTTTTGACTTTTTGGGGGGCGTAACAATGCCCATTCTATAAAACAGATGATGCGCAAGTTTATTTCGTGGGTCGGTGGAATTGTTTGCACGCGGTAACTATGGAAACTAGTCTAAACCCACTCGGCTTCGCCTCGTGGGTTTAACAGTTCCATAGTTACCTTGTGCAAACAATTCCTACCGACCCACTCATACCTGCGCATCATTTGTATAATAACGTGTATTGACCTGATGAATGCAGCCAAGGTAATCAAAACATCTTTATCTAAATAACATATATAAAATCATAGGCAAAACAAAACTACCCGCGGGTATGATGGAGAACTTACAACAGAAGCAAAGCTTGTAATACCTAAATGCACCTAACTAATACATAATAGTAATACCTAAAGTAATTGTAACGAATTATACTTACACGTCATGTGATAAGAGAACATATATATTGCAATTGACATGTTGGTATTTCTGCAGGTCCCATCACTGAAACTCCCATCACCACTTTAGTTTATATTTATATTTTTCATTTTTGTTTAGACATTATTATCATTCAATGTGCACTTTTCAAGATTAGACTGTTTTCGCAAATGACTACGGAAGGACTGAGTACGGAGGAATCAGTCAGCTGTGACCGTATCCGTACGCTAGCTACGTCTCGAACTATTTGCAGTTTCGCAGTGAAGAATACGGGAAACGTGCATCGATACGATGAGAGGGGGTCCTTGCTCGAGAGAACAAGCGCGCTGATCGGCTGACCAATTGAAGTATGGGCTGACCGCGCGCGAATTTGTTTTTCCCAAACCATTCAGCTATGGCACTAACGCATTAGATATGCCCGGTTACTTGGAATCGGGCGTCTTGAATGGAGACCAAAGCGCGCGTATTCAATTCGAGTTATAAATAGACTTATAGCCACTAAATCTGACCTATACCCACTAAATCTGACCTATAGCCACTAAATCTGGCCTAAAGTCACTAAATCTGACCTATAGCCACTAAATCTGACCTTTAACCACTAAATCTGACCTATAGCCACTAACATTAGGGTTAGGGTTAGGGTTAGTGTTAGGGTATATATTCCCCTAAAAACCAAAACCAACACCAACCAAGCAAATCGAAATAGCTCCGTGGATAGAGAGTCAGACTGATACGCTAGAGATCCCTGGTTCGAATCCTACCTTGGGACAATGTTTTTTGTATTAGTCATAGTCATTCTTTCGGCACTCGACTAAATGTTCGAATTTATACAAGTCGGAAATTTCGGGTATGCGTGGTCTCTGACCAAGTCGCTAATTCACAAGGATTTGCTGAATGGTTGCTGAATGGTTTGGGAAACGCAAATTCGCTGACCGCGCCGCTCCGGCTCCGTACTGGCTCTACACTCGAAGCTAATTCAGCCGACTACCGTTGTAGATTTCGACGGTACGCGGATATTTTCTTACTGGGTGCGACCCGCCGCTGAGATTAGCGTACTAGAATCCCTCCGTAGGATTTGCGAAAACAGCCTGTGTATTCGTTCTATATTTGCTTTTGATTATTAGTATTGCAAATGTTTTTTAAAAAGTAAACAATGCATCATTCATCGTTTGTCTGTCAGGCATTTTGTGTAAATAACCTCTTTTGAAATCTAAAATCCGGTCGAGCTCCAACGCTCCCGCTCAATATCCCACATGAGTTGTTTATAATAATGACAGCACTGTTGTTTCCAAGTCACATGCTGTCCAAGCCCAGCCATTGGGGAGGGCCGACATCGACTGGGTAATTATGGATATCCAATCAGATATTGGTATTTTACCGGGCACAGTCCCGGCAGCCAATCAGAGAACGGTACCTGGCGCGCAGGCGACTATTCATGAAGGCATAGATGAGCGGATCAAGGAGAGAGTTGGTGTACCCTAGCCACATACTGACCACGCCCAGCCAGTGGGGAGAGTTGATGGTAAGAAAGCAGGAGTGGATGATGAAGTAAGGTGCCCAACAGACCAACGTAGTCAAGACCAAGAGGATACCTGAGCAAAAGGAACAAACACAAACGTGAATGAAATCATAAGAACATGCATACCACGTCCAGTTCGTTCATCGCATGGACATATGTTGCCTTGTTTGTTTGTTTGTTTGTTTTATTTCCAAATCAATATTTAAAAATACATCAAAAGTCAGAACATAACATAGAACACAGTATACACAATTTTTACACAAAAGTAATTACAGATCTTAATTAAAATATTCTATTTGTATATTTGTATATGTTGCCTGACAACTAACCTTGATAACCTTAAGCCTTAAATAAAATGTGTACATTTTTAATGTCTGCCTTGTATATGATCTCGTACTTTTCAGCGGATAATTATGTCTTGATTTGTTACTTTACCTGTCATGGCTATCTGTTTGTCCACGCTAAGTTTCCTAAGTCTTGCCAGAACATTCTTCGTCCTCTTCCTCTTATTCCAAATGGACTTGGCCGTCTTCGCAGGGTGATCGGCCGTCCGTCCAGCGCGTTGTTCATTCACAACGTGTGCAGCATCACGTAAGCCAGATGGTTGGTAACTCGCATCATCTGGCACATCATCTTCGGTTGCTCCTGAAATTATTTTGACGGGGCCAGTCACTGCACCGGTGCTAGGCATATCGGATTCCCCAACACTCGGGATGTTTGATCGGTCATCGGTCAAGTTCACTGTTCGGCTTATACTTATAGTGTCCATTGAAATGTTGCCAACGCCACTATGGCACCTATCTGACGTCGTTCCTGCGGCGGGGGCGCTGGGATTGTTTCCTCTCAGAGCACCTTGATGGGACTTCATCTTAAGCTCCTGGCGACGGATCGTAAGCAATACGCTGATGTAGCAGAAGGCCATCACGGGGATGGTTATACCGAAGATGAAGGTGAACCAGATGATAAAGTAGATACATGCTTCCCAGACCGGGTTGCAGTGGTGAGCGTCCGAATGGTACCTGAACTCAGACAGGACTTTGAAGGATGGAGGAATAACATCGATGATCGGGAGAGCCCAGCAGAAGACAATGAGAGCGATGGTGCGGCGCTTGGTGGGAGGGAAGCGGGTTGACCAACACACGGTGAGGTAGCGGTCCAGAGAGATGGCCAGAATGGTCGTGAAGTTACCGAATATGAACAGAGCTCCACCGACTCCGTTAATCTGTAGGAAAACGATTGGGAGATGAGACTTTAAAACTACGTCACGAACGATTCTTAGTTTTTGGCATTTCATGGATTTAGAATACACCTTAGAGAGTTTTCTTGAAATGCTTGAAAGACACTGAATTAAACATTGCTTGATATTACGACTCCCCTCCAAATGTTCCTGGGGTGTTTCACAAAGATCCTAAGTTGAGCTTAACTTAAGTTGAAGTTAAATTGGACTTAACTATTATAGAAAGCCACTTGTATATAGCTTTGGAATACAATATATACAAAGGCAACAAAGCGAGAATTTTAGACTTTTCATATATGTTGCATACAGAACATGAAATCTCCTTGATAATAGAAAATAATAAAGCTTCGAATCAACATTTTATGCTTTTGAAAAGGGACTTTTACAAACAAATTTAAAGAAACAAATGGCTTTCCATACTTTTGATGTCTAACATAACGAGAGTTAATTTTAATTTAGGATCTTTGTGAAACACCCCCCAGGAGTTCCTCATTTTTGGATGTATTCCCTAATAGTAGAAGGCTAACTGGTATTATAAAATTACATCGTTTCTGATAACAAAACAAGTCAAATATCAACTACAATTCAATTGAATGCGTAAAGAAGGTATGTCATTTAAAAAGGTAGTTTCACGATCTTATCTATATCTTCAAAAACAGTTATTATAAAATATATAATCAATAAATGCAAACTATGATTATTTACCGTACACAAGACTTCGTTGTGGGTGAGAAGCAAGCCGTGGTCGTAGATTGACCAGATGGAGAGAGTCATACTCGTAATCGTTATACCGAGGTTCATCACGATCAGGTTGAGGATGAGGACATTATGGAGATTATTTCGCAATCGTTTGTCCATCAGAATCATCGTCATCGCCATCAGGTTTGCGAAGAGCGCGCCGACGAAGATGACCACGACGGTGATTCCCTCGATGAACGCCACGGCCGACCACGGATGGTGATCGAAGTCCAGGCCATGGTCATAAGGTGTTGTGACGCTATTGCTCAAGAGGCCTATATTGGTCATCGTAGTGCCAGACGTGGTCATTGTGGCCATCCTTGTTCACAGATTCCTAGTATACCCTGATCGCAATAGATACCGCTAATAGTGACCGCCAGAAAATCGTCCCAGACCAGGTGATTCTTAGTGTTGAAAACGTTTGACGAGAAACCTCCTACGTTGCTTATCAAAGTATTTGAATTATTTTTCAAATAGTGAAATCTAGTGAAGACATTTTCTGGCATCTATATTTTTCTTAGCGAAATGATCATAGGCGTACATGTATGGAGACCAAGAACAAACAGACTTGTACAGACTGTGAATTAAAACAAATATACATATAACAGTTAATTATGTTAGGTCCAGCTTTGATATTGTAAAATCGTTGTCGCTGTAGTTGTATCGACTGTAATGTTATGTTATTACTATACATGTACCTCTGTTTTCAATTCATTGAAATCATGGTTTATGATAAATACATATTTTCAGTCCAAAAATAGTTTGAACACTTTTAATGTTTGTTTTGCGGTTTCGCCTATTGTTTCATGCATTTGTTTTCATATCCAAACCATAGATTGACAAATAGAATACAATGGGGTATAGGACATGTATTGCCACAATGCAGTCAACCTAATCAAAACAAGTTTATCTAAATACATTTAAAATCATAGGCAAAACAAAATTACATGCGTTGCAAAAGAAGCAGAGCTCGCAATGCTAACAACCTCCCTAAAGTAATTATAACGAAGTATACTGTATATACACGGTATGTGATGAGACAAAATATGGGAATTGGAAATGTTGGTTTCAATACTGACTGAGATATAGAAGGACGAGAATGAACATTTTGTAGACATCATAATCATGATAATGATGTATGTGAGTTTGCCTGCATTATGTATTAATACTGTCTTCATATTCATCGAACATAAATTGGATAGGACAAAGTGTTTTTTGTGTTAATACCATACCATAATTGTAGATAAATATATCAATATAGTGCCCTTACAGTAAGTGTTGTGAAGTATATGCAATAATAAAGCGAGCCCATCAGCCCATCACAATGATAAACATACGTTCTTCCAATAATAAGCCTACGCAACGCAGCTAGCCGATATGGTTCACGCATGGGTTCACTCGTACTCATGGGTTCACTTAACTTCATCCACAACAGCCGACCAATAAGGGAGCTCGTAGTTAGCCCATGGAGCAACGGACGTAACAGGGTTTTCGGAAGATTGTACCCAAAATTGAGACTTTACGCGTACGTTTACGGCACAGCCTGTGACGCACGCATTTAAAGTACAGAGCTCTATGTAGAATTTACCGCGCGTGCGTGCATTCTCCTTGTGTTTTGTTACGTTTACGTTTGTGATCACGATAAGTTTTCTCTTCAATTTCGGCATTTTGACATCGACATGGATGATGACCAGGCTACATCAATAGACGACATTCGTCTGTGGAACGTCCCTCGACTGAGAGACTTTCTGAGAAAACGAAAGTTGAAAGCCCTTGTTTGGTCCGTGCATCAGTCACCGGAGTTGGCCCCCGTACGTCTGCGCTGCCGAGGCCTCAGCCAGCCAGCTCGCGAGGGGACCTGGGACTGGGTACGATATGAACGTTGGTATTTTGTTCAAATCCGTAAATAAATAGAACAAATAAATTTAAAAAAATCAGTCTTACCTATATGAGATGTCCATTATGAAGAATTCTGAAAAAAACATTTATGACTTCGAGCCAAATTTCCCGTGAAAACACGTTTCCAATGTAACAATAATTGCACGAAAGGTCCATAGAACAACACACAAAATCGATGACAGCGATGACTTCCGGGTACAATCTTGGCTATCTTGGTAAATCAATTTTCGTCTCAGAAATTGGCGCATGCGCAGTTTGTAAGTACGTCCAAGACGATATCATAGTTGTCATAGTTGATGTCATCAATGAAGTGATATTGTTTATGTTCGTCGGACAAATTTGAAATATTGTACAGAATTATTTCCCTCTTATAAGGTCCGTCTCAAAATGAGACCAAATTTCTTTTGGAATAGACGGGAAGCTACATGTTCCCGTTTCTTAAACTGCATGTCTGGCATTAATCATGTTAATGGTCCTGTATAAGTAAAAAAAACAGTGCCGCCGTCATAATAAGAAGCAGATGTTAAAGATTGATATCGTATAATTTAAAGCCATTAAGGCCCATCATGATTACTGTACTTTTTTATGACCAGGATATCTGCCAAACAAAATGAAGGATTGCCTATTACATAGCTACTTATGAAACCTATGAATTCATAAACATAGACGTATGGACACATTTTGCTGCGGGGGGGGGGGGGGGGGGGGGGGGGTCGCCCGGGGTTCGGGGGTGGTGGAGGGTGGCTAAAGTTATATTTTTCCTAATAACATGTCATACCATGTAAGCCTATGTTTAGAACGACTTCACACGGGGGAGGTTCGTTATTCCGAAGGTTCGTTATTCCGAAGGTTCATTATTCGCAAACTATCGTATACCTGAGGGTTCGTTAATCCGAAAATGAAATAGGATTCGTTAATCCGAACATTTGTTGCATTATTCCGACGGCTCGTTATTCCGAGGGTTCGTTATTCCGAAGGTTTGTTATTCCGAAGGTTCGTTATTCCGAGGGTTCGTTATTCCGAATGTTCGCTATTCCTAAAATGAAATCGGGTTCGTTACTCCGAAAGATCGTTAGTCCGAAAATTAAATCGGGTTCGTTATTCCGAAGGTCCGTTATTTCGAGAGCTCGTTATTCCGAAGGTTCGCTATTCCTAAAATTAAATCGGTTTCGTTAATCCGAAAATGAAATCGGGTTCGGTATAATACTATGATTTCAGATTGACGTAGCCACGGGAAGGAAGGGAGGGAGGGGGGGGGGGGGGGCTTGCTCAATATAGGCTCTGTATCAAATTAAGAGAAAATAGAACTATAATTTCACATTTGCGTAGCCACGTGGGAAAGAGGATGGGGGGGGGGGGGGGGGGCTTGTTTAATCAAACAAAAACTTAATTGTTTGATTGGTCTGGCCAAGGGAGGGAAGGGGAAAGGGGCATGCTTAACGGAGGCTATAAATAAAACAAAACAATTTTTAAAAACTTGAAATTTAGATTGGCGTAGCCACGGGATAAGAGGAAGGGGGGGGGGGGGCTTGATTAAACAAAATAAAAACAACAGTAATTTCGGATTGGCGTAGCCACGGGATAAGAGGAAGGGGGGGGGGGCTTGATTAAACAAAATAAAAACAACAGTAATTTCGGATTGGCGTAGCCACGGAGGGAAGGGAAGACGGAAGACGCGTAGTTGTAAAGTGGAATAGTAATCGATATTACCATATTCATTAATGATCTACCTGATATATTCAAGCGATCTTCAATTCTCCTCTATGCTGACGATACTATTATATATTTCTCCCATGGAGATGATAAAAGGTTCAGTCTGTTCTTAATAGTGAAATGCTAAAGTTAGATGATTGGATGCGTACAAACAATTTGTTTATAAATTACACCAACACTGTTTGTATGCTTTTTGGAACAAGATATATGTTATTAAAGTGTAATGAAATTGATATACAAATTAGAGATATATGCATTGAACAAGTTAAAAGCACAAACTATCTTGGAATTCACATCGATAGAGAGTTGAATGGGATATGCATATTGAAAATAATTATGTGTCAGAAAATTGGTAGAATTGTAAGCTTTCTTGGTAGATTACGTTATACTATAAATGAATCTAATCTGAATGTCATTTATAAATCTGTTCTACTTCCTCATTTTGATTATGGAGACTTGGTTTGGCAATCTGCTTCAAGAAGTTCTCTTTGGTTATTGCAAAAATTGCAAAATAGAGCGGGTCGAATCATAATAAGAATTAATCCGTATTCTCATATATACGGTATCATCCCGTTATCACCTACAAGTAGCAATATAGGAAAATCCTTTTGCTAATCGTGATTAAACAAACTCGTATATGATTCTGCACGAACATTACATAATTATTTCCGAATAGTGGCGAACTCGAGGAGGGTTATATTTCGCAGCTATAGATTACAAAAAATCTTGGTCGTAAAATTAAGTACTGCTCGGATGCTGCAAACGACAAAGTTTGTAAAAAGGGCTGCAGATAGAAACGGGTCAAGAATTACCTCTGTTTAGTTGGTATAACCAGAACATTGTAGCGTGTGATTTTAAACTCACCGGAGAGCAAGTTAAACTAACAAGCAACCATAGAGACTTATCAGGCTTGATTGGGCAGTACTGCCATATAATAACCTATATAGCAGGTATCCATTGCTCCTGGGTTGGGCACCAACTGCGTACTGCGGTTGGGAACCGAACCCACGGCCTTCGCATTGGAAGACAAGGTGTCGAACCGATAGACCTACAGGCTCAACACTCCCATAACGACACACATCTTACTATCCCAAAGTATCATATACCCAAAACTAGTTTCGTTTGATCAGATGACATAAGCAACATCTAATGATCATTAAAATGACAAATAAAGTAATTTTGTTGGATCGGGAAATAATTATGCCTCGTTATTAGCAGGTTTCTGACCATTGGATACAAATTATACCTAATTTATCACGTGTGAATGTGTGAATAGTCGGCGTGTCATGCGTGCTTTTTCTTGATGGAGTACTATACAAATAATACACTGTCTAGAGTGCATTGTGTAAATGCATCGCACGCGAGGCTCTGTTAGCTGTGCGTTGCGCACGAGGCGTAGCCGAGTGCGCAACGCACAGCTAACAGAGCCGAGAGCGCGATGCATTTACATGATGCACGATAATTGAGACCGTGTATTATTTGTTTTATAACACGAGCTCAACCACGGAATCGTTTATTTTGCTGGATTTTTAAAAACAGACTTGCCATGCCACAAACCCAGTCTATCTACCCTCTAGAGTGTGAATATGAATTTACAAAATTCACCATCCGACTACCTGCACTCGCTTCACTGAATGTGAAGCTCAGCAGATCAAACGCAGTCCACCAGAAATTGCCGAAAAAAATCCCGTAAAATGAGAATTATCAAAGCATTTTATGCATTTCCATTCCAAAACTTACCAATATCAAACCACATACCATATAATTTACGAAACTGCTAAGATTGATTTACTACAATACCGATAATTTTCAAAACGAAGCTTTTTCCATCTTTTTTTTTTATCACTTTCGCAAGTTTGTCTCCGATAGAACTATGTAAACAAGCATTGTGACGTCATAGCCGTGCAAAAAAGTTGCGCAACGAAAACGAGTAATGCATGGGGTTGCACCCTGTTTTGCACGGTCGTGCATGTTTGTTGAAATTTAATGAATAGTCACGTGACAGGATTTAACCAATCACGTTACTGAATTTACCAGAGCCGTGTTATAATCACAATTAACCACAATTAGAGTATAATTATGTAGTTATTTATACTCTATAGAGAGAGTATGTTTGTTTTGTGTATTTTGTGTTTTATAGCGCTATGAGTAATTAGATAAATGCATTTTATATTTATATTATATTACATATTATTATTTTTTATTATTTATTTATTATTGTTACTCTGATGAGAAAAAATAAAATTCGCGATTTCAGTCACGCGCGTTTGTGTTATGGGGACAGCGTTCGAGCGAATGGTGCCTTCCGAATGGTAATTACGTTGAGTTAGATTTGTTTTTCTTTTCAAATCGTTTTTACAAAGGAAAACTCTTTAGAAAACTCATATTCGGATTATCCGTGAAATATTGCAAATACTAAGTCAAAAAGTCAGATTATGGGTGCGTCACGATACTACCGACTGGAACTAATGTTATATTTTGTTTTTGAGAAAAAAATATTATACAACAGCATGAACAAGGTATACCATACGTACACAAGACCGATTCCCGAAGGAGCGAATTAGCGATCGAGAGTGGGGAGGGTTTGATGGGAGGTGGGTGTCCGCCCATGCATGGTAAGGGGGCTTTTGCATTTTTTAACTTGAAATTATACAATCTGGTGTACACCTAGGAAGGACAATTTATTTTGACATGAAGTAGGAGTATCATGTTTAAAGAAATACTAACCACGCCTCAGCCGTTGGCGGGGCGGGGCCGACAGTTTTATATGGGGTATATGGATATCCAATTGATATCGGTATTTACTGGGCACAGTCCCGGCAGCCAATCAGAGAACGATACCTGGCACGCAGGAAGCGGCGTTTATTTTTCCGTAATACATACGCGGCAAATCGGCTAAAAGCGCACTGGTAAGCCAAGACTAGCGCCGCTGCTGTTAACGTAAAGCCCGGCGCAGACAGAGCAGACTCGACCGAGTCAGGCTAGAGTTGGGCCCGGTCGGTCGGAGCAGATTTAGCGGCGTTGAATCGGCCCCAACTGGCATCCGACTGTCTCTCGACTGGCCAAATGTGTATCGGCGAGGCACTGAAAACTGAGCCGATCGGAATGACAACCAGTCGAGTCGGCTCTGTCTGCTCCGGGAATTAGTCATTTCTATGCATCAAACTCTGTAGCTTTTAACCAGGCTTCGTGTCTCAAGCAAGCAATGGATGTGCTGCATGCAGGATCAGGAACGACTGAACGCCTGATGGAGGCTATCTGCAGTGGTGAATTCACTCGCCAAATGATTGTGCAGGGTAGTCGCGCTGTAAAGTCGTTCCTGCATAATGCATACTATACCGTGCATTCAACTCAGCTCAGACGAGACATGCCTTCTCAAGAGGCTAAAAACTCTGCGACTCTGCGACATAGATCTAGCTAAGACAAGTCCAGGGCAAGGGTGACCATTAATTAGTGGCCCGATCTCGATGTGGACTACGACACGACGATACGACTAGGAACGTCATCTAGGTGTAATCCACTCAACAGTCATCATGGTGGTGTGAAACCACGATTTTATTGAGAAAATGCTAGCTTGCGTGTAAATCAACAAACGCGAGCTAGTCTTAGCTTACCAGCGCGCTTTCACGAGTTTTTGAGGATAAACTGCGCGTATGTATTACGGAAAAAATAGACGCACGCAGGCGACGATTTATGAAGGCATATATAGATGAGTGGACCGAGGAGAGAGCTTGGTGTAGGCTAGCCACATGCTGACCACGCCCCAGACCAGCATGGCCAGTGGGGAGAGATGACGGTAAGAAAGCAGGAGTGTATATGGCGCCAACAGACAACGTTGTCAGAACCACGATGGCTACTTGCTCAAGAGGCCTTATATATTGGTTCATCGTAGTGCCAGACGTGGTCATTGTGGCCATCCTTGTTGTAGTCGAACATACTCCTAGAATACCCTGATCGCAATAGATAAAACTATGGTGTCGGTGATGACTGGTTCACCGAAAACAATTCCTGTAAGAACACTGAGAAACACTAACAAATACAAAGAACCAAGATGCCCGCACGAACCGTTATAAAAACAGTCCGGTAGCCAGTAATATGACAAGACTCTTGAATTCTCAATAAATGGACTGTTAAAATGCTCTTAAAAGGACTGTAATCAGAGCATCATAATTATTGTTTTATTACTTTTATATATACGCATGGAATGTATTCATTAAGTATTTTATTATTAGTATTTGTCGCACATATTCTATCTATCCCGATATACTCTGTAAACCAAATATTTACCCTCAGTACTTATTTAAATGCCAGATTTATCTCACTTCCATTGAAATGATTTATATAATAGTTAACACAAATATCAACCCTAAGATTTTCTCAATGCCAGATTCATTTTCCATTTCAAATTATTTTATTAGTAGTTTATGTATCGACTCTAGGATGTATATATCGCCAGTTACCGTTCACGCGTGTGTGCGCTCGCGATTTATTTGTTAAGTACAGTATGTATTCATGTTTTCCCTTTTTATGCTAAATTATTTGTCTTTTATAAAAGGAATGTATACGTATTTCTATTATGTAGTTGTAATTTTTGACATGGGTATGCTTGATATGATTTATCTGTTGTAAAATTGTCTACAATTTAGCTTATCGGGCTACGAATGTGCCGAGTTATATGAAGATAAAACTATAGTATCTATGATATCTATCTAATAAGGACCGCCAGAAAGGATGCCAGCCCAACTGTATCTTAGTGTTGAAACATGGTTATTGAGAAACTTCCTACAATGGGCTTATCAAAGAATTTATTGATTATGTTTCAAATAGCGAAGACATTTTTCTTGCATTAACACGTATATTTTTCGTTAGTGGAAATGATCATAGGCGTGCATGTATTAGAGAGCAAGAACAAACAGCACTTGTACAGCTAAATGAAAGTCGTCCTCTCCTTAATCACCGTGAATTAGAACAAAAATATACTAAAACATTTAATTTTGTTACGTCCAGCTTTGATAATTGCTAAAATCATTGTCGCTAATACAAATCAAGTTGTATCGACTGTAATGTTATGTTATTACTATACATGTACCTCTGTTTTCAATTCATTGAAATCTGGTTATGATAAATACATATATTCAGTCCAAAAATAGTTAACACTTTTATGTTTGTTTTGCGGTTTCGCCTATTGTTTGCATGCTTTGTTTTCATATCCAAGACCATAGATTGACTAATAGATACAATGGGGTATAGGACATTTATTGCCACAATGCAGTCAACCTAAACAAAACAAGGTTATCTAATAAATGTAAAATCATAGGCAAAACAAAATACATGCGTGTACAAAAGAAGCAGAGCTCCGCAATGCAAAAACCTCCGCCTAAAGTAATTATAACGAAGTATACTGTATGATACACGGATGGTATGAGACAAAATATGGGAATTGGACATGTTGGGTTTCAATACAGAGCTGAGATATAGAAGAGACCGAGAATAAGAACTTTTTGTAGCATCCTAATCATGATAATGATGTATGTGAGTTTGCCTAGCATTATGGTACGTATGCATTCTTGAGTTTTGACGACGGAAAGTATATCTATGTATATTAATATAAGAGAGATATTGGATTCATTTGATTCATTTTTATTTTATGTTCAACTATAGTCACATGGTACA